>BSBK01013366.1:0-64392 GCA_027943335.1 Chamaecyparis obtusa
TAATTAAAACCATAAACGTATAAAGCAACGGCTATAGAGACCCAATCTTCAGATTTGATTTGTAATGTTTCTGTGCCTTGGTAATCAAAACCCAAAGGTCTATGAGCTAACTTATGCTTGGCTAGCCAAGCAGATAATCGACCTTGCATTTGATTACTATTTATTGTCAAAGTATCTGTATAAAGATTTGACATTTCTCATGGAATTTTCAAACAAAATTGATTTCCTGCTCGTTACTTTTTACTAACGATTATTCATTCGCCAGCAAACTCTCGTATTTTCAAATGTTTCAAAGGGTATGATATCTCTGAAATCGATTCAGATGTTTTGGGAGTTATCTCTAAAGTCGATTCACGAGATTCATAAGATTTATGAAAAAACTTATCCTCCTTAGTTTCAATACGAATACTGGACCCAATATTAAACTTATGCTTTCTAGTGAAATACCTCTTTCCTTGTTGAAACTCGTTTCTATCTTCAGATATTTCTTGAGCTATTTTTTCACGAAGTTTTATTATAGCATCTATAATAGCTTCTGGTTTAGGAGGACAACCTGGCAAATAGATATCCACAGGAATTAACTTATCTACTCCGCGAACGGTACTATAAGAATCTGTACTAAACATTCCTCCTGTAATAGTACAGGCTCCCATAGCAATTACATATTTTGGTTCCGGCATTTGTTCATATAATCTCACTAAAGAAGGAGCCATTTTCATGGTCACAGTTCCGGCTGTTATAAGTAGGTCGGCTTGCCTAGGACTGGATCTTGGCACCAAACCGTAACGGTCAAAATCGAATCGCGAACCTATTAATGAAGCAAATTCGATAAAACAACAACTAGTACCATAAAGGAGCGGCCATAGACTAGAAAGTCTCGCCCAATTGGACAGATCGTTTAGAGTAGTGGAAATCACTGAATTTGGAGTTGCTTGATCAAGTAAAGATGATTCTATAGGATTTATCACCGGCTTTAGATTTAGAGAATTTTCTACTCGCCTTTTATCATTCCAAAATTTGGGGGTTAAGACCATTCCAATGCTCCTTTTCTCCATGCATAAACTAAACCAACAATTAAGATAATCACGAAAATAAAAGCTTCTATAAATGTAAATAGACCTAAAATATCAAAACTCATAGCCCACGGATAGAGAAAGACTGTTTCCACATCAAAAACAACGAAAACTAAAGCAAACATATAATAGCGAATTCTAAATTGGATCCAGGTATCTCCCATTGGTTCTATACCTGATTCATAACTAGTGGCTTTCTCCGGCCCTTTACTTATTGGAGCCAAACTTTTTGAAATTGAGAATGCCAGAATCGGAATAAGACTGGATATGGATAAATATATCCAAAAAGTATCATATTCAGAAAATAGAAACATAAATAGATGATTCCTGTTTATAATAAATCAAATTCTTCTATTTGCTGTATTGTCAATTTATTAATCGCTTCTCTCCCCTCCCAAATGATTCATTATCATTTTTGATATTATCAATGTTTCGTCTGTGACTTAACACGGAAATTAATAAAAGAATATTCTGTATTTAATAATCCTAATACAGGAAATGGTTCGAACCCGTGCAGTTTGGCAGACTTCACGTTAATTCGTGTTGTAACGTGTGAATATGGGTTGATGTAAGGGAATTTTCTCTATTGAAATAAGGGAGCTTTCAGGGTCGTTTTTTCTAACGATGTAATGTGTGCTAGCAAATTAAAAAGACAACCGAGTTCGATTATAATCGATAGGTACCGATCCACCCGTGGAACATATGGAATCTTTCATAAACAAAATAATTATGTATGTGCCCACATTCCGACACGATGTCCGATCTGTTGTTCTCTATAACAGAGATATTGGGGAATAAGAGTCTGCTCTGGGTCGCAGTCGAAAGACTATTTATTCTAATTTGATTTAGAAAGAATCCCAAATTCTTTTTTCTTTTCGTATTTCCTCTTTACTTTTTCTTTAATGATTTTCTATGTAAGTCGTCGGTTCCACATTGAACCATAAAAAATTGGATGCGAGAAAGCACATAAGAGTTTTCTAATTGTATAGGGCTATACGGGCTCGAACCGTAGACCTTCTCGGTAGAACAGATCAAATTTCTTATTACCAAAATGATTTGAATTGTTCCAAGAACCCAACATGCATTTTTATTGCATTGGGCTCTTTCATTAACTGGTGGAAAAATCAGTTAGTCTGCCATTCTTTTCCGGAACAGATAATAAGATGGCTCCGTTTGCTTCAAACGAGAATTTTTCGGAAGCAATCCCAAAGTGCTTCAAAAGGTTCCCTTGACGTAGGTCTGTCATGCTTAGACATAGATTCTCCAAATGGAGTCTCTCTCACCCAAAAAGAATAATATGAGACTTCATACACCTCAAAGTTCATAGAGCGAAAAGAATTCTTTTTTGAGATCCTCGTATTGTACTCATTATGTCTGACATTGAATGTCCCCGAGATTGACCATATCAACTAGATCTATAGTTCGAATCAGAACGAACTTCATCTTTGTCATGCTATTGTTCTCCTAATTCATAGAGTAAGACTCAAATCTATTTTATGAACCGAATGAACCAAAAAACTCTTCTGAAAACCATTGGCGCACGTGTAAACGAGGTGCTCTACCTAGCTGAGCTATAGCCCTTCACAGTTTAGTCTTGAAGATATACTAATAAAATAGATCACTTTCTGTCAAGACGGATGATATTTGATTTAATCATTCGAATCCTAGTTAAGGGCATATTGTTTATATGTCTAATTATGCCTAAAATCTAGGTACGACTCTATCTAGGATAATAAATAACCTACTTAACTCAGTGGTTAGAGTATCGCTTTCATACGGCGAGAGTCATTGGTTCAAATCCAATAGTAGGTAAAACTTATTTGCTGCGATTGAGTAATAAATCGCAGCAAATAAGTTTTACTCCATTTTGAAAAAAAAAAAAAGAAATAAATTCTTTCCATTTAAATAATGATAATGAATCCATTTTTAGATCATTATCGAAGTTGAACTTTACAAAGAAAGAGATTACTAAGTAAATTGAAGTTATAACTCTAAATTATTATTGACTGATCAACTCATTACAGAGCAGTTGTGCTTTTTTAGGTTTTTTGCTAGTATTAGCAATTGGAATCAATATCCTATTTATTTTTATGAGAACCAATCCTTTTATTTTTGGGGTTTCCGCACTTGTAGAAAAGAAGGCAGGACGTATTGCTCAGATCATTGGCCCAGTACTAGATGTATCTTTCCCTCCAGGTAATATGCCTAGAATTTACAATTCCTTGATAGTTAAGGATAACGATACAACTGGTCAACCAATAAGTGTGACTTGTGAGGTACAACAATTATTAGGAAATAATAAAGTTAGAGCTGTCGCTATGAGTGCTACAGACGGTTTGATGAGAGGAATGAAAGTAATTGATACAGGAGGGCCACTTAGTGTTCCAGTTGGTGAAACTACTCTCGGGAGAATTTTTAATGTTCTTGGGGAACCCGTTGATAACTTAGGTCCTGTAGATGCTCTCACAAGATCTCCTATTCATAGATCTGCTCCCGCCTTTACACAGTTGGATACCAAATTTTCAATCTTTGAAACAGGCATTAAAGTAGTGGATCTTTTAGCTCCTTATCGCCGTGGGGGGAAAATTGGATTATTCGGGGGAGCTGGAGTGGGTAAAACAGTGTTGATTATGGAATTAATCAACAACATTGCTAAGGCTCATGGAGGGGTTTCTGTGTTTGGTGGAGTAGGAGAACGTACCCGTGAAGGAAATGATCTTTACAAGGAAATGAAAGAATCGGGAGTCATTAATGAACAAAATATATCCGAATCCAAAGTAGCTCTGGTCTATGGTCAGATGAATGAACCACCAGGAGCTCGTATGAGAGTAGGTTTAACTGCTTTAACTATGGCTGAATATTTCCGAGATGTCAATAAACAAGATGTACTTCTATTTATTGACAATATCTTCCGCTTTGTCCAAGCAGGATCAGAGGTATCCGCATTATTAGGCAGAATGCCTTCCGCAGTGGGTTATCAGCCCACTCTTAGCACGGAAATGGGTTCTTTACAAGAGAGAATAACTTCTACGAAAGAAGGATCTATAACCTCCATTCAAGCAGTTTATGTACCTGCAGATGACTTGACTGATCCCGCTCCTGCTACAACATTTGCACATTTAGATGCTACTACTGTACTATCGAGAGGATTAGCTGCCAAAGGCATCTATCCAGCGGTAGATCCGCTGGATTCCACGTCAACTATGCTCCAACCTTCGATCGTAGGCGAACAACATTATGAAACTGCGCAAGGAGTTAAACAAACTTTGCAACGTTATAAGGAACTTCAAGATATTATAGCTATTCTTGGATTAGATGAATTATCAGAAGATGATCGTTTACTTGTAGCAAGAGCAAGAAAAATTGAACGGTTTTTGTCACAACCCTTTTTTGTAGCAGAGGTATTCACCGGTTCCCCCGGTAAATATGTTAGTCTAATAGAGACAATTAGAGGTTTTCAAATGATCCTTTCCGGAGAATTAGATGGTCTACCCGAACAGTCTTTTTATTTGGTGGGTAACATTGATGAAGCTACCGCAAAGGCTATGAACTTAAAATAAAAAAAAAAAAAAAATGAACCTAAATCTTCGTGTACTCACTCCCAATCGAGTTGTTTGGGATTCAGAAGTTCAAGAAATAATACTCGCTACCAATAGTGGTCAAATGGGTGTATTACCCAACCATATTGCAATGATAACAGCTTTGGATATAGGAGTCATGAAAATACGACTCAATGCCCAGTGGTCCACTATGGCTTTGATGGGTGGTTTTGCCAAGATAGACAATAATGAAATCACATTATTGGTAAATAATGCAGAAAGAGGTATTGATATTGATCTTCAAGAGGCTCAGGAAAATTTTAGATTAGCGAAAGCCGATCGTGCGCGAGCTGAAGGCAAGAGACAAGCAATCGAGGCTGATGTGGATCTCAAAAGAGCTAGAACACGACTAGAGGCTGCTGATGCAATTTTGTTGAGATAAAGAAAGATTTTGTTCTATTTGCTATTGGCTATCTCGCGTTTAGAATGTTGAATAGTCGGCACTTTGAATTAGATTTGAAATTGAATGAATTCAATATAATATTCTTATGTTAAAAAGTCTTTAACTGTCTGAGCCAATAACTAGGCACATTTCCACCTATGCCCATGCCGCCTGCTATTGCAATTTTTGATTTTTCATTTTCTTCTTCGCCTAAATAAATCTATGTTATATTTCACTATTAAATATAAAAGAAATTGGAATTGCGGAAGGTCAATCGACCTATGAAATTGAGTTGCATCATACATACATAACATGATACAATATCACTTGAAAGAAAAGACTTTTTGACAATAGAGGCTACAAAATGAGTATTTTGTACTTTCTTTTGAATACAAAAGTGATTCTTTACGTTCGACACCCAGGTCGAGTAGACCTCGTTCTTGTAAGAGCTATTAACCAATAAATCATAGGGAGGGACTTATTTATGTCACCAAAAACAGAGACTAAAGCAAGTGTCGGATTCAAAGCGGGTGTTAAAGATTACAGATTAACTTATTATACTCCGGAATATCAGACGAAAGATACTGATATCTTGGCAGCATTCCGAGTCACTCCTCAACCTGGAGTGCCCCCCGAAGAAGCGGGGGCAGCAGTAGCTGCTGAATCTTCCACTGGTACGTGGACCACTGTTTGGACCGATGGACTTACCAGTCTTGATCGCTACAAGGGGCGATGCTATGATATTGAACCCGTTCCTGGAGAGGAAACTCAATTTATTGCCTATGTAGCTTACCCTTTAGATCTTTTTGAAGAAGGCTCTGTGACTAACCTGTTTACTTCTATTGTAGGTAATGTATTTGGATTCAAAGCTTTACGGGCTCTACGTCTGGAAGATTTACGAATTCCTCCTGCTTATTCAAAAACTTTTCAAGGCCCACCACATGGTATTCAAGTAGAAAGAGATAAATTAAACAAATATGGTCGTCCTTTGTTGGGATGTACTATCAAACCAAAATTGGGTCTATCTGCCAAGAATTATGGTAGAGCGGTTTATGAATGTCTCCGTGGTGGACTTGATTTTACCAAGGATGATGAAAACGTGAATTCCCAACCATTTATGCGCTGGAGAGATCGTTTCTGCTTTTGTGCAGAAGCACTTTATAAAGCTCAGGCTGAGACGGGTGAGATTAAGGGACATTACCTGAATGCGACTGCAGGGACATGTGAAGAAATGATGAAAAGAGCAGTATTCGCCAGAGAATTGGGAGTTCCTATAGTCATGCATGACTATCTGACTGGAGGTTTTACGGCAAATACTTCGTTGGCTCATTATTGCCGAGATAACGGCCTACTTCTTCACATTCACCGCGCAATGCACGCAGTTATTGACAGACAAAGAAATCATGGTATGCACTTCCGTGTACTGGCTAAAGCACTACGTATGTCTGGTGGAGATCATATTCATGCTGGTACTGTAGTAGGTAAACTTGAAGGAGAACGAGAAGTAACTTTGGGTTTTGTTGATCTATTGCGTGATGATTTTATTGAAAAAGACCGAAGTCGCGGTATTTATTTCACTCAGGATTGGGTCTCTATGCCGGGTGTTCTGCCTGTAGCTTCAGGAGGTATTCACGTTTGGCATATGCCTGCTCTGACCGAGATCTTTGGAGATGATTCCGTATTACAGTTTGGTGGAGGGACTTTGGGGCACCCTTGGGGAAATGCACCTGGTGCGGTGGCTAATCGGGTCGCTTTAGAAGCTTGTGTACAAGCTCGTAATGAAGGACGTGATCTTGCGCGTGAAGGTAATCAAGTGATCCGCGAAGCTACTAAATGGAGTCCTGAACTAGCTGCCGCTTGTGAAATATGGAAGGAAATCAAATTTGAATTTGATACGATTGATCGCTTGTAATCGAGTGACTTTCGTCTGTTTGGTCCCTTAATCGAAGCGAACTCGGCCCAATCTTTTCTTTTAAGATTGAGCCGAATACCGAATGGATGGGAATAGATAATTCGGCTAGAGGTAAGGTATTGACCTATTTTCTAATAGAGAAATCTATTTTCTGGATTACTCGATGGGGTCGGTGGATCGGTAGATCCAGGCCCGGGGGGCAAGGGCTATTCTAGCTCGCACCCAAAGTGCGCTAAAGTATGATGGTTTGTATTTGTGTCTGTTAAAAGTTGTACATTAATAATATATAGAAAAAATATAGGAAAATGTGTGAAGAAGACAAAGATTCTGAGAAAATGTGTGAAGAAGACAAAGATTCTGAGAAAATGTGTGAAGAAGACAAAGATTCTGAACATATCAACGAAACAAAACCCGTAGAACACAGATTGAAAACGGAACGTTTTAAACATTTGTGGTTTATGTGCGAGAATTGTGAGACCTTTATATATAAGAAACTTTTTTTAGAACAAAAGGGTGTTTGTGAGGAATGCGGGGCAACGCTACAGATGACTAGTTCAGAACGAATTGAATTATTAATTGATAATGGCACTTGGTGGCCTATGGACATGAATTTTTCTAGTATAGATGTTTTAGAGAAACAGCATACGACGTTTGACATTAAAATGGTTCAAAGGGTCTCAACTTTATTGTACAAAGTAATTTATGACAAATATTTTGACTTTGAGTTTTTTCACGAAAAAAATGGATTGAAAACATTAGTAAGATACAATATTACTCTTGTTAATATCGTTAAGGTTGTATTAGGAAAGAAATTCATAAAATATTTGAATTTGAATTCAAAGGAAACTATTAAGATACTACAAAATATTCTTGATACAGGTTTGAAAACAGTTCAATTTGTACTTTTTGAAATACATAAAAAAATAACAGATGAATTGCAGCGGTTTGCGCTTTTAGATACAGATACAGAAACAGCATTGAAAGATGAACAACAACTTATACGGTTTATGCATATTTTAAATAGAGATACATCATTTGAAAATGATGAACTTATATCTCTTTTGTCAATAGATGTTGTGAAAGAATTTATAGATGCAGCATTTGATGAAAATGATCAACCTATAAATTCTTTTTTTGCTATAACAAAAAATTATATTCAACCTATACAAACTGTAATTGATTTGCTTCAACTTCAAAATTGCCTAAATTTGAGCTTACTAATTAAATTAAATAAACAATTATCCAACTTAAAAGAACAATTACTATCACAAGATAAGTTCTTGAAAGTAGCGGCGGTAAACTTAGTGAAAATGGAACTTTCTTTTCCGGAAGAGAAAAGAAAAGCAAGGAAAAGAAAAAAACGATTTCCTTTTTATCCAGGAAATGATCCAGAGACAAATTACTTTTTATGGCTGCGAAAACATATTGCAATCTGCTTGATGGAAAAATATTTGGTATTGACAAAATTCAAAGATTGGTTTAAAATGAATTGTTGTGGTTTACTCAAAGGAGAAGAATTCTATCGATTCGGTTCCAATATTCTAGTAGAATACGTGAAAAAACAAGATCGCTATGAGTGTTATAATATTATTGATCATATCATGCATGATGATTTTTTATATAGTGAAACACGTGTTGAATTATTTAGACAAATAGAAAATATATATAATAACGAAAAAAATTGTGACAATAATTTATTCTTGTGTACTGAAGATACTGAGTTAATTTATCTCTATTTACTAGAGATAATGAAAAACTTTGCTACATTAGCACTAGATAGCAAAGAAAAATTTTGTAAGAAAAAGAAAGAAGAAGAAGAAAGTGATATAGAAGATACTGAAGATACTGAGGATATTGAAGAAGAATATCCTTTAACTTATGATTCTTTAACTAAAGAGGAAAAAGAATATGTTGACGCTGGCGTAAACCTAGTTAAAAAAACACTTCTTAAGCTAAGAAACGAGGAATTTCTAGACACAGAAACCGAAGAACAGTGTTATGATGATTATAATACTTCCTATCAAAAAGAAACAGGTTTACCCGACGCTATTCAAACAGGCATAGGTAAAATAAATGGTCTTCCTGTCGCACTCGGGGTTATGGATTTTCAGTTCATGGGAGGCAGTATGGGATCGGTAGTGGGCGAAAAAATAACTCGTTTAATACAGTATGCTACTGAGCATCTTCTTCCAGTAATTCTCGTATGTGCTTCTGGCGGAGCGCGTATGCAAGAAGGAAGTTTTAGTTTAATGCAAATGAATAAGATAGCTGCTGTGTTGCATACACATCAAAAGGAGAAAAATTTGCTATATATTTCAGTTCTTACATCTCCTACGACTGGTGGAGTCACTGCTAGCTTTGGTATGTTGGCTAATGTCACGATTGTCGAGCCAAATGCATACATTGCATTTGCGGGTAAAAGAGTTATTGAACAGACATTAAACCAGATAGTAGATGACGAAGATCAAATATCTGATTCTTTATTTGATTTTGGAATGTTTGATAGCATGGTTCCACGAGCTCTTTTAAAAAATGTTGTCAGCGAAATAATTGAATTATACATGCCGACTGGGTTATAAATAATAAGAAGGTGACATGTAGGATAAAATGAATATGTAATGGTTGAATGATAAATATGTCAAAGGGTCTAAAAATAAACTTATATAAGCTAAGAATCTAAATAAACTTATATACAATATAAGAATCTAAATAAACTTATATTACAATAGTAACAGAGCTGAAAAGTTAGGAAATTAAGGTAAAAAGAGAAAAACAGAAAGAAATTTTCATTGTTTTATATTATTTGAAATATTTCTCTTGTTCCATATTATTCTCAAAACAATGACACTTTTTCTTTTTTTGTTAGATGTTCGATTTGTATCTAACAAATATGGTTATGAATCACCAAAACCAGTCATGCCAATATTCAGTAACATATAAACAATGAAAAAAGTAAATATGTTGAAAATCTTCATCCTTAATATAGCCTTCCATTCTATAATTAGATGGCTATCGGGCCCATAAAAAAGGCCCTCCATTAGTTAGTCATGAGTCCTTTTCTGGTCCTCTAACCTCGTCGGATTGAAACTTTCTGTTATATGCCATTACATAATGCTATGTAATGGCGTATAACAGAAAAATTATTGTTATTAGACGGTTCAAACCGTCTATGGAGTATTGGGGTCTATGATTACATGATTACAAATATGAATTGAACATAATTCAATTCATTCAATAGTTTGAATATGAATCTAACGGACTATGTGGATATTCGCATTGAATATAATTCATTCAAGAGTTTGAATATGAATCTAACATTTTTATATTATTATTGAATATGGTAGAAAGAGATTCTCTCTCTATTCTATACTATATTATAGAGAGAAGTGATAATATTTGGATCTATAGTATCAAATTTCAAAAATAAAATGGTCGAAATGGTAGAAAGAATATAATTCTATATATTAATAAGGGATGGATACAATCTTTTTGTATAGTATCAAATTGAACAAATAATACTCAATTTCAAAAATAAAATGGTATAAATAATATACGTATAAATGATATGATTATGTATAAATCAAAATAATATACGTATAAATGATATGATCATGTATAAATGATATGATTCTGTATAAATGATATGATTATGTATAAATCAAAATAATATACGTATAAATGATATGATCATGTATAAATGATATGATTATGTATAAATAGAAATAATATACGTATAAATGATATGATCATGTATAAATGATATGATTCTGTATAAATGATATGATTATGTATAAATAGAAATAATATACGTATAAATGATATGATCATGTATAAATGATATGATTCTGTATAAATGATATGATTATGTATAAATCAAAATAATATACGTATAAATGATATGATCATGTATAAATGATATGATTATGTATAAATAGAAATAATATACGTATAAATGATATGATCATGTATAAATGATATGATTCTGTATAAATGATATGATTATGTATAAATCAAAATAATATACGTATAAATGATATGATCATGTATAAATGATATGATCATGTATAAATAGAAATAATATATGTATAAATGATATGATTATGTATAAATAGAAATAATATGATTCTATATATATAGATATATAATATTCTGATCTATAGTCTCAAATTGAACAATATATAAATAGTAGAAAGAATATGATTCTTATAAATATAAATAGGAGGGGGAAGATGATTATATATACTAGGAAGGAAAAAATTATGTCATATGTCATGAGCTTGAACTTAACAAGCATCCTTAAAGTTCCATATCTCGGGGATGATCTAGCGGATGAGAAAAAACAAGAAGAAGAAGAACAAAAAGAACAACAACAAGAACAACAACAACAAGAACAACAACAAGAAGAAGAAGAACAAGAAGTAATAAACAATAATTCAAATCAAAAATCAAAATTAAATAAAGGAGGTATTTAATATGATTACAGAAATATACTATATATTAGTACCGTGGATTCAGAGGTCTGCTCCAGTTCTACTATTTGGCGTTTATTATGGCTTTTTATCAACGTTGCCAATTGGTCCAGCTCAAATGTATTATGTCCGAGCGATGTTGATTCAAAACAAAGTCGTCGACAACAGGAAAATTGTCCCTACGGGAAAATTGATCCTTGGTGGTTCTTTTGTGGCACAACTCGTGGTCTTCTCATCCATTTATCTTGGCCCTATTTATGCGAGCATTTGGAAACCTCACGTAATGACAATCATGCTTGTTCCCGTTCTATTATTTCTTATTTTTCAAACAAGTTTGATTCGGAAATACCCTTGGATTCAAAATCCGGCAATAGAGTTTTTGATTGGAGTCGCTTTACAGCTGCTGAACCCGGCCCTTTTCGGTAAATCTGTGTATACTCGGTTAACCAATATGATGCTATTCAGGTATAGTGGAAGCTATATATTTCTGCTGAGTACCGCAGCCGGATGGTTGAGCGGACAAATTCTTTTTGTCAAAATGACGAAAATTTTTTGTTCACGCGTAGAAAATGATGTTCCCTTAAAAGCGAATCGAAAACGGGAACTTTTCGCCTTCAGTTTTCAAATTATTTTTTTCGCTTATGCCATGCTCACATGCTACGGGAGGAATCCTTCTTTCATCGCTACTAAGTGGAATGATTCAAGATCGTTCATTCAGGGTCCTCGAGAAGAGTTAGAAGAGGTATCGCTAGATTTATCCGATAAGAAAAAATCTTTTAGGGAAGGTTTCAAAATACCTAAGAAAAAAAAAAGGCATAAGTCTCAAACTAAAGCTGCTATTAATATGAAAAAAAATCAAGTTAATAAGCCGCCCATTCCTCTGTCTCCTTCTTATAGAACATTAGTGAGAATTCTATCTTTAGAAGATCTCAAATTGGATACTGAGACAGATTCGACTTTAGCATCTTTTCTAATAAAAAGATGGCCATTAATCTTTTTTGATTCTAATCGGTTTAACCAACCCCTACGATACGTTAGTATAGGGGATTTTATTCTTCGTGGCCCTGTGAAGAGCCAAGTTGCTGAATATTTCTTCGATGTTTGTCTCAGTGATGGCGATGAAAGAATTTCTTTCACAGCTCCGCCAAGTATGTCTTTCTTTGCCAAAATGGCAAACTTGGGCGATCAAAGTCTTGATTCAAATCAGGATAACCTTGATGAATGGATAGTGAGAAAATCGGAGAGGAAATCTTATTTAGGCGAAGAGCTTGAAAATAGGGTGAGAGCTCTAAGCAATGGATCTCCTATTGTAGATATTCTTGAAAAAAAAATGAGATTTTCTCGAACAAAAGAAGGGAAGTACCTTTCAGAAGTTCATGATCCTTTACTCAGCGGGCCATTCCGTGGGTCGATGAATCAATTTAAATCACCTTGGATGATCCATTCAGAGGATTATTTGAAAGAGCAAAAATATTTGAAAGAGCAAAAAAAAAAACTGTCGCAATGTAAGAACCGTGATTCTACCAACCGGCCTTTTCGAATTTCCTTAATTCCACCAGAAAATAAAAATAGAATCGTTCAACCACGAATAAAAATGATTTCCAAATGGTGGATAGATAAAATTCATATGTTCTTATTAGAGGAACAGAATAAAAAAAAATGGTTGGATGAATCTACTTTGGAAGATTTAAAGTCAAGATATGAGAAAATCTATCCTAAAAATTTATCTTCATTGGAACATGTTTTCAAAACATTGGTCCCGGCGCCTTTAAATGCAAGAATAGAAGAAGGTATTGCTTCTTGCGATAAAAAATTACTAACACATTATTTGTTGCATATTTTTCTTGAAACTACAGGTCTCAAGTGGGAATTACTTCTTAGTGTTCTTCCTACCGAGCAGGCTTTGCTTTATGAGCGATTTTTTTTTATAAATTTGAAAGAATTCTCAAATTCTGAAGTCTCTATGGATATTAAGATATCGCAGAAGGATATTCTGAAAGATTTGGTAGAGATTTCAAAAGAGGGCCTGCCTTCTAAGAAGAAACGTACTAAGAAGAAAAAGAATAAGAACAATAAATCAAATTTTGATCAAGATTTATTTGAAAAAAAACAATTTGATCAAGATATGAAAGATTTTACAAATTTCTATGAACTTTATCTTATTTATAATAAGTTTATGGAAAAGGAAAAAATCCGTGTTGATGATGATGAACCTCGAATCCGAGATTTTAACAGGTTTATTGTTCCTAAATTGCCCTCCACCCTAATATCTGGAGTTCACGACCCTCTAGCTGTCAAAGATTGTCTCGAAACTCGTCCAAAAAAAGCTCGACAATTAATCATTATAAGGCCCTTTGACAAAATAAAAGAGTTACAAAAGAAGAAAAAAGACAAAAAAAAAGGATTCTTTCAACCTTTCAAAAAACTTGAACAAGAAAGAACTCCTGAACAAGAAGAAACTCTTGAAGCGGACAAGGGGGGGGACGAAGAAGAAGATCTTGTATTTAAAGATATATATGTCTTTAGTTACCCCTATGAAGGGGATTTTCGTCGAGATTTAGTAAAGGGAGCTGTCCGTTTTCAACGACGAAAAGTTTCAGCGATCAACCATTGGATAGCGAGACCAGAGTCGATTCTTTTCGGGAGACTTAGATCAATGACTCAAAAGCCAGGGGGGATGACTACTCAAAAGTCACATCACAAACCTTTTCCTAAGAAGGAAGTCAAAGAGAAGACAAAAATGAAAAAAACTTCAAGATCTTTAAGAATGTACGAAAAATTTTTAGAGAGACGTGAAAGGAGAAAAGAAGAACGTCGCCGTCGAACACAGCAAACCTTCGACGGAGAAGTGATTCACTATGTCAGAGCTGCTCTCTTGTTCACTCATACGTATTTAAGGAAAAGATTGTATTTCCCTATTTTGATAATAGCTAAAAATATTGGTCGTACTTTATTATTTCAGGTCCCCGAATGGGAGCAGGATTGGTCCAACTTGCAAAAGGAAGCATATCTCAAATGTAATTATGATGGATATGAACTGACGGACCCGGATGTCCCGAAGAAGTTCATAAAAGATTATATCAAAGAGGGTATTCAAATCAAGATTGTATATCCTTTTCGCTTGAGACCTTGGTATGAATCTAACTCTACTGAGATTGACCAAAAAACAACTGGTTTCTTAACCATATATGGGACAGAAATTGACTTACCTTTCGGTAATCCCCCAAAAGTGCCTTCTTTTTGGAAACCTATTCGCGAATGTATTTGGAATTACACGTCCGATCGGGCAAAACCTATTATCGAACCTATTCGCCAATTGATAATTATTATCAAACCTATTATCGAACCGATCCGCCAATTGATAAATAAGAAAATTAAGACAGAGATCAAGATAGATACTCGGACAGAAATCAGAATGATTCGGACTAAGCCTACGTCTAATATTAAATTTTCTTTAGAGGTCGTACAAGATGAACCATCTTCAATCCAGATGGAAAAAAATTGGGATCTTCTAGATCCAGCTTATTGGACAACCACAATGAATGATCGAATCAACCAAATGAATGAAGAGTATCTCTTCAATCTAGATATTTATAATAAATTGAAAACTGATTTTAAACAGATAATGGATCAACCTTCTCCTGACATAAAATCTAGATTGAAAAAAGAGTGGACTCGAATCAAAATTTGGCGTTCGCTTTTCCAAAAGAAAACTATTCGATTCATTAAGAAGAAATTGCCATATTTTATGAAAGTTATTCATTTTAGGGTGAAATTAATACTTATTGATCTCAAAATAAGTATGTTCAATATGATCGAATCCAATTTGGAATTTTGCATGCAATTGAGTAGAAGTATTGAAGCAATTAAAAAAATATTCAATAGCAATGACCCAATTAGCAAAAACGCCGAATCCAAATGCCAAGGAAAAGAAATTTCCCAGGCATATGTATTTCACAAAATATGGCGAGAAATAAGAAATATGAAGGGATTCTATGCGAGGGATTTATTAGAATCAAGAACATCGTCTCCTTTTATAAAAAAGAATGTTAAAGAATTTTTGCATTCGCAAGGGCTATTGGATTGCAAGCATCCTCGAGAGTTAACGGCTAACCATTGGAAGCAATGGTTAAAATGGTGTGCTGGCTATAGAATAGCCCCGCACAAAAAGAAAAGAAATAGTATTGGCAACCGGTTGGGATGGAGTGAATTTGCATCGTTTTTGGGAGAGAAGCGCTTTGCATCTTTTCTAACCCGACTCAAGAATCGGATCAAACGTCACAGATATGATCTTTTAGCGTATAGTTATCTGGATCATATGAAAGAGGATAATCACGGACCCGCAATTCAATATATACCGGAACCAGATTATCAAGCTATTACTAATTTTCAGAATCCCGGTTCTTGCAAGAAGAAGAAGAAGAAAATTTCTTCCAAAAAGAAAAATGTCGATTTTTTCTCGGCAACTAAGGCAAAATATTACAAAAAAAGTCGATATTACAAATGGCAATTCTGGTTGTTCCCAAATCTTAGAAAAAAAATCAAAAATGCAAACAAACTTGGTGACGTTTTTCCCCCGGATATCATAAGAAGACAAATTGAACAAATGTGGGAATTTCGAGAGATTCAAGTACCAAAAGAGTTTGATGTTGATGCTTTTGTAATAGAAAGTCTTCGAAAGAAAGAAGAGGAAAGGCGAAGCAAACTCGCTGCCCTCGAAGAAATTAGGGAGGCGCGCAGAAAGCGTAAAGAAGAAAGGCTCAAGACAAGAGAGGAACGGCGCAAAAAATTGGAGTCGGCAACTTCTCCAGAAGAAGTAAATAGATTGAGAAGGGCATTTAAAGGAGAAGATGACCAAAACAAGAAAAAGAGAATGCGGGAATCAAGGCAAAGATTTATCAAGCAACAGAGAGCTAGACAACTAGCAAAAATAGCTGCACAAAAAGCTGAACAGCTCAGAAGGGAAGAAAGGAGACGCAAATTGGAAGAATTACGTCGAAAAAATAAATATTCGAACAAAAAGAGGAGAGATCTTCTAGTTCGAGATTTCTATAATATTTATTATCCAAAAAAAAATATTGATAAAATCAATACAGAAAAAGAAGAAGTCCGAATAGCAATAAAGGAAATCATTTTGAAACAAGATGCTAAGAAAGCATCACAAGGTGATAGGAAGGCATGGGACCGAGTTAAATCAAAATTGGATGATGAAAAAAACAAAAACAAAAAAGTAAAAGTACCATCCGAAACCAAGACCAAACCCAAGAAAGCCGATAAACAAGTACAAGATCCCAGAATTGCCAGAACTGAATATCTGAAAGAACAGAAACGCTTTCAACGGGAGGCAAAACGTCTTGCAAGGGAGGCAGAATTAAAAGAGGAGATGAGACTCAGGGGAATGGACCCCGAAAAAGAATTGGTAAAAGAAAAATTAGCGTATCGAGAAATGGCCAAAAATATTCGTAGGTGGAGAACCAAATTCGAGCTCGAAAAACTGCCATTAGCTCGTTGGGCTTCCAAGTTCAAAAATGCGTCTCGTTTCTTTGATAAGAAAAAATTAGGCGACGATGCTGCTGTAGCCGACTTACTTTTCCCATATGCGGAAAATGGGGATCTTGACTTGGGATTATTGGAAACTGTATTGTATCTCAAAAGTTGCTTCCCGAAAGAAAATGATTTGCTTAGAGTTTTTGCCGAGGCAACCCGAAGATCTATGCCATTTGTACCGGGGTACTTTAATGACCGATTCTTTGTATATAAAATTGCAAGTCTTTTCTTAAAACTAAAAAAGAAAAAAATTGATGTAAATCTTTTTGATAGATCTCAACGACGAAGAAAAGTACATCGTATTGAGGATCTAAATGAAAAAATTTCAAGTTCTTTCATTTTCGAAGATGTTTTTCTTCCAAGACGTCGTAGGGAATTTCGAATTTTGAATCTTTTGAATCTGGAAAATCATTTAGATGAAAGTGTAAGATTCAATAGTAAAGAGATACCAAATGACCAAGGTCTGATGAAAAAAAGCGAGCCTCTGATCGTCGATACAAGACAAAAGATAAGACGTTTTCTTTGGCCTCGTTATCGATTAGAAGATCTTATTTGCATGAATAGATTTTGGTGGAATACCAATAATGGTAGTCGATCTGTTATGTTGAGGGTACGTATGTATCCCAAAATAGATCATTGGGAACATATTCAAAATAGTTTGTATTTTATAAGACACAGTTTTATTTCGATAAAAGAGATTCTTCAAAATTTTGGAAATCATACCAAAAGTTTCTTGGGTACGAAACATTCGCCGGTTGCTGGACGAAATGAAGCTATAAATGAGGTAAAGCTCAAAAAAGAAGACTCTTTTTGTAGCATAAGTTCATCTCTTCCTTCTGACCGCTCCCCGTACAATGAGTTTCTTACGCTAGTTAGAAGAATAATAAGTTTGCTTAGAGATTCCATTATGGAATGGATAGGTTCCCTTTTCTCTAAACTGAGAGATTTTCTTATCAGACGGATGAGTTCGTTGAGAGATTTTCTTATCAGACGGATGAGTTCGTTGAGAGATTTTCTTATCAGACGGATGAGTTCGTTGAGAGATTTTCTTATCAGACGGATGAGTTCGTTGAGAGATTTTCTTATCAGACGGATGAGTTCGTTGAGAGATTTTCTTATCAAATCGATGAAAGAACTTTTCTCTAAACTGAGAGATTTTCTTATCAAATCGATGAGAGAACTTTTCTCTAAACTGAGAGATTTTCTTATCAAATCGATGAGAGAATTTTTTTCGAAACTTAGACTTGAACTTCAAAAAGTTCTAAATCCCCTTAAAAAGAAACTGAGAAAATTGATAGATCCGCTTAAGTTGGAAACTAAACTTATCAACTTTAGAAGTTTCCTAAGAAACCTTCTAAATGAAATCAGAGTGAAACTTATCAATTTTCTCAGTTTCCTAAGAGATATTATAGGCGGACTATTAGTTAAGCTAGAAAGACCTAGACCTTTAAGTCGTTGGGAGAAAACGCGTAACTTTTATAACAAATATATTCGTCCAATATGGTTTTTCTTAGAACTTTTTTCCTTATTTAGAAGATAAAAATTAGCCGCGATCTTGTTTACCATGGGATGGGTTTTGGAGCAGCAGGATTTGAACCTAGGACCTCCACCATCCCCAGGTGGCACGCTACCAAACTGCGTGCTACTCCGTTATAACGACCAACATCGGATTTCTGTATCTATTTAACGTCGGATATTGAATAGAGAAAAAAACTCTTTTTGCATTGACAATCTCGGAAAAATAGTCTAATATATCTAAATATTATATATATAAATATATTTAGATATATTAGAACAATACCAAGCCGCCATGGTGAAATTGGTAGACACGCTGCTCTTAGGAAGCAGTGCTAGAGCATCTCGGTTCGAATCCGAGTGGCGGCATTATTGTTAATAAGATACTATGGGTTAGTATCCCTTCCATATAATTTCCATAAAAGAATGTTTTCGTGAGAGAAATGACTCTGATATTCATATAATCATGGGGAAATTTGAAATAATTTCTATAATCATTTCAAATCTCCCGTGAGAAAAAATCAACTATTAGTTATCGCTCAAATCCACAAATAGCATTCAAAATAATATGAATTTGAATGAATTTTGATCTTTTTCCTTTTTCTATATGTCTCTATTTTGAGAATTCAAATCAAATTAGATAGATTGAATTATCTGAAATAGTTCGATCGAGAATTACTGAAATTGAAACTTATTATTTCTTGACCAAAGTGGTTCGACCCAAGTCTTCTAAATTTTTCTGACGACGTAGAGGTCGGGTAACCAATTCAAGTACATCTCTTGCATTGGCAAACCCATGAATCTGCGCAAAAGTAAATTCAACTGACCATTTAGTACTAATTCCTCTTGCTTCTAGCGGGTTAGCATGAGCCATTCCTGTGATAGCTAAATCGGGTTGTAATTCGCGTATACGTCGTATTTGATTCGAATTATCCGGTTTCTCCACAATTCGTGGTATTGGTACACACATCTTTATACATGTATTTTGTAAAAGTGATAATTCAGCAGCTTGATATCGTTTATCCATATATGGAATGCCAATTTCATGAACAATCATTCCACATCTGATTAAGAATCTTGCTAGAGAGACTTCTAGTAGATTATCTCCCATGAAAAAGACAGATTTACCATGCCAAATCAAGATAATCCTTTAAACCCTTCCCATATTCGTTCCTCCCTTTCCTCCAAACCTTGGGGTTCAACACCAAATACAGGACAAATCTTTTCAATCCAAGCACGCGTTCCGTCTGGACCGATAGGAAAAGGAGCTCCAATTAATTGACATTTTTCGCGTCTTATCAAAGTTGTCGCTGTCCGACTCAAAAATGGGTGAACACCACAAACATAAACTCCCTTCACCCTATGATGAAGATCGGTAATTTTTGAGCAGGTAACCAACCTGAATACCTTGATGGATTGACGTTTTAATTCTAAATTGAGTTGAGAAGCGACGTTGGACGGCAAAGATCCAAAAAGAACTAAGGAAGGATGATTTGCATATTCAACCCAATTCCTCTTTTTTTCTAGAATGAAAAGTCAAAAAATTTTGACTAGTTTCTTTTCGTTCACGAACGGAGAATTCCGGTTCTGGACAACGATGTGCCATCGCAGCTAACACAGTATCTTCTCCTTGAGTAAAGGGCATAATCGAGTCCATTCGCTCTTGCCACTAGAATTGGGATTCCAATTTCCCATTCTAGTTTGGGTGCCATACCTTCCAAATCCATTTTGATTATCTCTGTAGTACAAGTACCTATCCATATGATCACGCTAGGGTCTCTATCTTTTCTTATTCGAATACAAAGCTTTTTTAATCCTTCATAATCATTCAATTGAGCCGATATATCTCCTTCTTCCAATTCTGCCATTGCATAGCGAGGTTCAGCAAAAATCATTACTCCAAGTGCATTTTGCAGAAAATAACCGCATGTCTTTGTACCCACAACTAAAAAGAAACTATCTTCGATCTTTTGATATAACCAAGATACACAGCTAATTGGACAAAAAGTATGATAATTACCTGTCTCACATTCGACAGTGAGAGTTTCATCAATTTCACTGGACATAAATGATTATACTATGGTGATTAAATCGTCGTAAATCCAAGTAAATTTTCCTTATTATTTTGATGTTTCCCCTCATCAATAGGATTGAGATAAAGGTCAGAGAGTAGATTGAATAATTCCCTGATCTGGAATCTCCTTTGGCACAATACCTTCTGGTTGGGACAATATTTGATCCGCTATGTCTAAATAATATTCACATACATAGTTAAGAGATGGTTCGGATCCAACCATTTCAAATAAGGTTTTCCCTTTGACCCTCGAAACTCGAATATCTTCAATAAGAGGTAAGACTTCTATTACGGGCATTGGGCAGGCTTTCTACATATTGGATTGATAAGATCTCTTTTAGATGTGCGATTTCCAACCAAACCTGCTAATCGCAGTGGATGTGTACGAGCTTTTTCCCTGATAGAAGCAGTATACGATTAGCTGCAAATAATGCATCAAACCCATTATCTGTAATAATGAGACAGTAATCTGCATAGTTCAACGGAGCAGGCAAAAACCTCCGCAAACCACGTCACCACAATACATCAAATAATATATATCATATTCGTAAAATGCATTTAATTCTTTTAACAATTTCACAGTCTCTCCTACCACATATCCCCCGCATCCAGCACCTGCAGGTGGCCCCCCAGCTTCCACACAATCTACCCCTCCATAACCTTTATGAATGACATCTTCGGACCAAATATCCTCATAATGATAATCTTTGGACTGCAAAGTATCTATAATTGTAGGTATCAAAAATCCTGTCAGAGTAAAAGTACTATCATGTTTGGGATCACATCCAATCTGTAACACTTTTTCACCACGTCTAGCTAGGGCAATTGAAATATTACAACTAGTGGTTGATTTACCGATTCCCGCCTTTTCCATAAACTGCTATTTTCATCTTTTGATCTCCTTTTATTTTCTTTTTATCTTCCGAACTTGTTATTCGTTTTATCTAATTTTGAGTTGAACTTTGCCTTATTTATAAATTGAATTGTAGTTGTTTGACATAAATTGAATTGTAGTTGTTTGACATTGTTTTTTTTTTTTTTTTAGCTTAGCTCCCTCACCCTCATTTTATCCTGAGTAAATGGAGGAAGCCAAGCAAAGAATCCTTCATTCCCAAATAAATTATCGTTATTTCAATCAATAAATTGAAATCACCAAAGAAATCTTATCATCGATTCAGTTTTTTCTTTTTTCATAATCAAATATTTTCTTCTTATATTTTGTTATATGTATGTAATAACATACATACACAAATGTATCGTCAACCACTCATCATTTGATTCATTATAGAAAATCACAATGAATTGAATCCGGTCGATTTTTTTACCGGGCGAACGACGGGGATCGAACCCGCGCGTGGTGGATTCACAATCCACTGCCTTGGAACCACTTGGCTACGTCCGCCCCAAACTAATTGGCAGTCTCTGTCTACGGTCATTCCATTTCAAGAATGGTTCTAAGCCCCGAAAATGAACTAATAATGAAACTATTATATTATTAGTTAATAACTTGTTGCAAGATTCAACAATCTTGTAATGCAACTCTCGAACAAGTTATTGACGTTTTGTTTATTGAAACAATAATAGTTTTGGATATTTAATTTAAGATCTGAGCCAATACTTATTATTAGATTAGATATTATGCATCCATGGCTGAATGGTAAAAGCACCCAACTCATAATTGGTAAGTCGCGGGTTCAATTCCTGCTGGATGCACAGTAAACAGTTATTGTGCTCTGCTCGCAATAACTTTAAATTAGACGGAAAAAGCAGTACCAGACCTTTCGGTTTTGGTACTGCTTTCTTTTTTGCTTTTCAAAGATTGAAAGACACTAACAATCCAGAGTAATTAGCCGTCTATAGAATTAGCTTCAACAGCAGCTAGATCCAGAGGGAAGTTGTGAGCGTTACGCTCGTGCATAACTTCCATACCAAGGTTAGCACGATTAATGATATCGGCCCAAGTGTTAATTACACGACCTTGACTGTCAACAACAGATTGGTTGAAATTGAATCCATTTAAGTTGAAAGCCATAGTGCTGATGCCCAAAGCAGTAAACCAGATACCTACTACTGGCCAAGCAGCTAAAAAGAAATGTAGAGAACGGGAGTTGTTGAAACTAGCATATTGGAAGATCAATCGGCCGAAATAACCGTGAGCAGCTACAATATTGTAGGTTTCTTCTTCCTGACCAAATTTGTAACCTGCATTAGCAGACTCATTTTCGGTAGTTTCCCTGATCAAACTCGAAGTTACCAAAGAACCATGCATAGCACTAAATAGAGAGCCGCCGAATACGCCAGCTACACCTAACATGTGAAATGGATGCATAAGAATATTGTGTTCAGCCTGGAATACAATCATGAAATTGAAAGTACCAGAGATTCCTAGAGGCATACCATCAGAGAAGCTTCCTTGACCAATAGGGTAAATCAAGAAAACAGCAGTAGCTGCTGCTACTGGAGCTGAATATGCAACAGCAATCCAAGGACGCATACCTAGACGGAAGCTAAGCTCCCACTCACGACCCATATAGCAAGCTACACCAAGTAGGAAGTGTAGAACGATTAGCTCATACGGACCACCGTTGTATAGCCATTCATCAACAGAAGCTGCTTCCCAGATGGGATAGAAATGCAGACCGATGGCTGCAGAGGTAGGAATAATAGCACCGGAAATAATATTGTTTCCATAAAGAAGAGAACCGGAAACAGGTTCACGAATACCATCAATATCTACTGGAGGAGCTGCAATGAAAGCGATAATGAATACAGAGGTTGCAGTCAATAGGGTAGGAATCATTAAGACACCAAACCATCCAATGTAAAGACGGTTTTCAGTGCTAGTGATCCAATCGCAAAAACGATTCCATAGGCTTGCGCTTTCGCGTCTTTCTAGAATTGCGGTCATGGTTATAACTTGGTTTATTTAATCATTAGAAGCTCCCAAGCATACACATAAGGCTTGTTATTCAACAGTATAATATGATTCATATCTGTATGTCAACCAATATTTTGACATCTTTATGAATATTCATAAAATTCATAGTATCCTCTTCCATAAACTATATCCACATATATTGAAATGCTTTTCAATACGTAGAGCGCATTAATACCGGTATTAATGCGCTCTATTAGCATTCTTTCTTTCTTTTCACTTCAAGGTAATCAATATTATTACCTTGAAGTGAAATGTGCTTAGAGAAAACTTTTTCGATGAGTAAGTAAGGATGATTCCCGAATAGTGGGATGTTACCTTTCTTGCTTGTTAAGCACAATGGATAACATTGAATTGGATTGGATCTAGAATAAGTAGACAAAAATACCTTTAGGTGCTAGATTCTGGTACTCTGGGTTGCCCGGGACTTGAACCCGGAGCTCATCGGATGGAGTGGATTATCTGCTCTTTTTAAGAAGAGCAAGAAATCTCTCCCCAAACCGTGCTTGCAATTTTCATTGCACACGGCTTTCTCCATGTATTGATTTGATCAATCATTTGGTTGGATTTCCGGGTGGAAAAGATCTATAGGATCATAAATTGATCCTGGCAATTGCTCAATAAGCATTTCATTGGTCAAAATCAGTTTTTGATTTGTTTATTCTGCATCTTTTGCCAGAAATTAGCCAGGGGGTTTATCTGGCTAATTTCTAAATTCCAAATTCGTTCTCTCTGTAAACGAGTTTTTGAAGAGGACGAAGAAATGAATTCTCTTTCTTTTGAAAACGATTTTGTAAAGAGTTCCGAACCTAATTGTTCTCGAATTACACGTATCGTACTTTTATGTTTACAGGCCAAAGTTTTAGCACATGAAAGTAAAAGTATATACTTTATATGATATAAACCATCTTGATTGATCGATCCACTGTAGTAATGAAAAAGATTTATCCAAATTCGATCGAATCGATCGAGGATATCATCATCTGATAGACTGGTCCAAGACAATTTACTAATTGGCCACCCTGAGATGTCACAAAACTTTTCTTTAGCCAAAGAAAAAAGAATTGATCTAATCGGAGCTGTTGAGTTTAATTCATTGGTAATCAGATCGGTAATGAATAAATCATCTAGCATTTTGGCTCTAACCACGAGAGGTCTCATTTTAACATGCATAAAAAAACCTAAAAAAGAAAAAGAAGTCTTGGATAATTCAAGACTGCATATCCTATACGGTTGAAACCAAAGATGAAAATAGTATTGCCAAAAATGAAACAGATGATATCTACATTTTTTCACTTGAAGGTGCGTACCCTTTAGAGCTATAAGGGATCTTTCTCCATATCTCACATAATGGATGAAAGAATCCTTTAGCAACCAGATCTTTTTTGTTGAAATTTTATGAGGAGGAAATAGAACAATATCTTTGATCTTTTTCTCAAAATGAGTTCGATCGGGAAAAGATCCATATAACAATGATTGTGAATTCAAAATTCGTTTAATAAGAGGAATTAAAAACGATTCGCATTCATACACATAAGAATTCCAAAGGAACAGGGAGAACCTCGTATTTTCTCTCTGTGTAATCAGAGCTTTCTGCAAATTTTCTCGATTAAAACTATTTTTCCATTCATGGAGAATCGATCGTAATAAATGCAAAGAAGGAACATCTCGGATCCAGCGACGAAAAATTCGAACCAAAATTTCCGGATGAATTGAGTAGGGCACTCGTAGATCTGATATATAATTGGAATGTGGTAATTTAGCCTCCATAAAAGGAAATATGCAATGGATGGATCGGAGACTATTCCATCCATCCATTCCTTTTATGAAATGTTTTGATCGCATTGCGAACGAAACTTCCAAGACAATTGTAAAACCTTCTAGTATCAATTGAAAAGAAGAATTCTTATTGTATTCAATCAATTTATTTGAATCGGAATTCCCCAATAAACTAATTGAATTATTCTGTTTACGTATCCGACGTATTGAACGTTTTACAGTTAGAAAACTCAAAAAATTAGAAACTAAAATTTCCGTTGGTTCGGAGGAACCAGATCTATCTAAATGATGATAATGAGCAATTGCGTAAAGATCTTCCCGAAAAAAAAGCGGATATAAAAAAAATTGTTGCCAAGATCGATGTTTGTTTGAATTTCTTTGGAATTCATCCATTTTTTAAAACCCCCGGAAACCTCTTGGATTATTAAAGATAATACATGGTGCGATCTAGTTGGAACATAATAGAAAATATCTATCAGATAGATAATTTTCTTCGCATAGATCTTCATTCGTCATGAGGAAGAACGAAAATTGATTATTTTGGCAGTCCGATCGCTCTCCTGACTCATGGAATAGAATTAAACATGGTCAGTACACTATTTCTCTTACACATTTGTTTTCGAGTACTTAGGACTCATTGTGAATGTAGAAAACCCTGATTTACTACAGGGAAAAACTTCCTTTATCGGTTACTAAAAGGCTTTTAACTTCCGATTAGTAAAGGGAATTCCTCGTTCAAATGAGGAACAGAAGCTCGTTCTTCTGGTTTTACTTATGATTCAAGCCATCCAGCTTTATCCATTGACTCACTTGACTTAATCACTCGCACTCTCGAATTTATTTGATTTTATTTCAAAAATCAATCCATTTGTTCAAATTATATATATATAATATATATGTAAATATATTTACATATATTATTAAAATTATGCATTGAATTCCTTGGATCAAATCCGCTTCTGATCAAAAAAGAAAGTCGAGATTCTTAGAACGACATGCTGCTTTTTCCATTTTATTGACTTTTCAGGATCAGTCGTAGTCTTACTAATTTTACCGATGGTATAGACGAATTGAGTAGTTCATCAAAACATGTAAAAGACCATAGGCGCACTTAAAAGCCGAGTACTCTACCATTGAGTTAGCAACCCTTATTTGGATAGATACAGTCGAAGTAGAATACGCAGTTACTTGATTGAATCGATATTTTAACAATCGTTCTGATTGAATGACAGAAATAGAACCTTTAAATAAATCATCAAAGATATATATAATAATCTAATCGAACTTTATCATTTCTTAATCAAATCAAGTGATCTTTACGGATCAGGTTATTTCTGATCCGTTGAACGAATTCAACCATTCAAAAAAGAAATGGCGGATTTATTATACTCAAAAAATATGCTATTGTCAATCAATGTTGAGAAGGATTGTTGGATTGGCACTACATTAAGATGAAAAATGATTAGAAATAGAAAGAGAAGACCATTAGAAATGGCAGTCAAAAAAGCACAAAACTTTGTATTTCATCCATTCGGTTCGTTCTCGGTCTAATCTTTTTCATTTCTTCTTCTTCCGTTTAATAGCCGTCATTTCTTCTTCTTCTTCTTCCGTTTAATAGCCGTCATTTCTTCTTCTTCTTCTTCTTCTCCGTTTAATAGCCGCTTAACAAAATTATTTATGTGCTTGCCTATATAAGATCGCAGGGGAAAAAAATACATGAAATGAAGATATAATAAGATAAATATAAATGGATAATAATAAAACAACCACGATACAAAATTGATATAATAACTCAATTTTATATGATCGAAAGCTAGGCGTAGACGCATTATTTAGAATGCCCTCCTTTTTAAGAAATTTAAAGCGCGTTTAAAATGATCAATTTTTGCAGAAAAATACCATGAACAGTTTCTGTAAGTTGAGTTCCTAATTTGAGAAAATATACAATAGCACTATAAATTAAACGAGTTTCATTCTTATTGATTGAACCCAATTCCTGAAGAGCTCTTCCCTTCGAGACTTAACGTCAAATTCGATAGGTAGCTCATTAATTTAATTTACATTAACCCTAGATTCTGCCCCTAACTGAAAAAAAGTTGATACCAAGCTCCATTATTAAAATATCTCTTTTGATAAATGTTGAGCTAAGAGCATCTTCGAGTCAAAATGGCGGATGTCATAATCGACAGAACTAATCATGTCGTTCAAGTCACACGTTGCTTTTTACCACATCGTTTTAGACGAATTTTTATCATACAGATAGATTTCTCATCCGATCCAAAATGGATATATAATTATGAATACACTCAATTTCTACAATATATTTTTTCTAATTATACAATAGATTTTTTTCTATTGTATATATAGAATGAATTGCTTTAGTGAGCTAGGTATTCAATGCTTCTTTAGCTGCGTACATTACTTCGACAGTAATGGTTTCAATCCCCTTTTGTCGTGCAAATTTTTCAGTATTTATTTCAACCTTTTCTCTGGCAAAACGAGGAATTTTACTTAATTCTAGTCGACTTTCAGGATTCCAAATTAGGCCTATATCCGTAGACAATGATTTGGATATTATTTCTTTAGTATCATGACCACCAAAAATATCTAGAAGATGGTCCTCCATACCCAGAGCAAATGAGTTATAAATTAGATCGGCTATTTGATTAGTACCTTCGTAACCTAAAAAAGGTCGGTATCCCAAAGGAAAGTTTTGTATATGAACTGGTGCAGAAATAACTCCACACGGAATATCAAGACGTTTACCAATATGACGTTCCATTTGAGTACCAAATATTGCAGATGGTTCCATGTGAGCGATCATATCTCCTACCTCAGCATGATCATCTGTGATCAGTATTTCATCGCAGAAACCTTGAATTTGCTCTTTGAACCATTCCGCATCGTGTTTGCAATAAGTACCTGCACAACTGACACGAATCCCCATTTCTCTTACAAGTATCTTAGTGATTGAAGCAGCATGAGTTGTATCACCAAAAACAACTGTTTCTTTACCCGTCAAATTCTGACAATCAATAGATCTTGAAAACCAAGCAGCTTGGGAAACAAATCGAGTTTGTCCGTCGATATAAGGTTCATAATCCACTCTTTTATTCGATGAACTAAGAGTCAACGTATTCACATTTTTTTGAATCTGGCGGATCCACTCCGCCATATCTACAGCTCCCATGGGAGCTATAGATATGTAAGGCATCCCATATTCTTTATTTAAATACACCGCTGTCATTAAGCCTACTTCACGATAAGGAATTAAATTGAACCAAGCTTTTGGCAAATTTTGAAGATCTTCTACAGATCCTCCTTCAGGAATTATTTGATTAATTTCGATGTCCAGATCTCGTAATAAACGTCTTAATTCACGACAATCGTGTTGATTATGAAAACCCAATGTAAAAATTCCAATTATATTGACAGAAGGCGCATCAGTTAGAAATTGATCCCATTTTTCTTGTCTATGACATCTATCTAAATAATATCGAACTACCTGTTCTAAAGTTCTATCCGCTGCTTGAATTTCATTGACTTGATAATGATCAACATCTGCAAAAATTACGTCGGAATGAGAAATTATGGATGCTCTATTCACAAAGTTATGTAAATCTTCTTGCAAAATACTAGAGGTACATGTAGGTGTCAATATGATAAGATCAGGATGTTCCTCCTGATCTTTCCGAAGAATATTATCCACAACTCTTTCTTGAGATCCACGTGCTAGTACGTGACGATCTACTATGCTAGCAGTTGCGGCAGTAAAATCTCTTTCGCGTTCTAACATAGAACGCATTACATTAAAATAATCATCTCCTAAAGGAGCATGCATAATAGCATGCACATTTTTGAAAGAACTAGCTACTCGTAGGGTTCCAATATGAGCAGGACCAGCATACATCCAATAGGCTAATTTCACTTTATCTCTATCTCAATTTGATCTGTATTCCCATCCTACACCGCAAAAATATCCCTTTCTTTATTTAGATCTTATTGAAATCATATTTCCGTTCTATAAATAGAGTCTTTTTTTTTTTTTATTTCCAATAATACTGTTCCACCTGGGACGGAAGGATTCGAACCTTCGAAATAACAGGACCAAAACCTGCTGCCTTACCGCTTGGCCACGCCCCATTATTGTTTTATTTTAATCAATTCATATAAATTGATGCAATGTTTCATTTTAATTCATTCTTATCTGGTGTTATGCAATTATGCATAGAAAAACTGGAGGGGCATAGATTCTTGAGTTCATCAGATATCTAACTATAGGGGAACCTAAAAAGAAACAAGAATATACAGTCATTGGTCATTCTCTATCAGAATAGGTAAAATATTATATGAAGAAATGATCCCTTCCAACTCGAAGACTAAAAGTCTAATCTTGCCGAAAAAATTCGATTGATTGGCCAAATACTTTTGGATCTTTACATCATTTTTATTCATCGGAGAATCAAAATGTCAGTTATCCTCAACTTCCATATTTGTCTAGACGATGCCGCTTTTCATTTGAATAATCCCTTTTTTGCCAAATTGCCTGAAGCTTATGCGATTTTTGATCCAATTGTTAATATAATGCCAATTATCCCTCTGTTCTTTTTTTTATTAGCTTTTGCTTGGCAAGCTGCCGTAAGTTTTCGATAACGATAATCCTACAAAAAAAAGTTTTTATTGATTTTTGTTTAACTTGATACGAAAAAACATATCTTTTTTCTCTCATTTTATTAGTTAAATAGTTAGAATAGTTACATTCTAACTGGATCATTTTCATTAACCAAATTGATGTAAAACTCTTTTTCCTTGTTCTGATGTTTATTTTGTGATACATCTATTCTCAACAGATCTTAATACCTTTAGTCAATATCAACTGCATCACAGTTGCAGTTTGGGTGATTAGCTAGTGATTAGAATATGTCATTTTTATTTAATAGAGAACATCTCTTTGATATTTATTCTAAAGAACGAGTAAGGATGATAATTGATCTATTGATTCCAAATTTTATTCTTAAACAAGTTTAGGATAGTTTAATTAGTACTCGAATTCCTATTTATCCTGTTCAATTCCGAGCAAAGAAGAAAAGAGAAACAGAATAGATTCAATTTTGAATCTGCTTTTTTTCTTTGCTCGGCCAATGCAAGAATCTCGGAGATTACATAATGCTTACTCTTAAGCTGTTCGTTTACACAGTAGTGATATTTTTTGTTTCTCTCTTTATCTTTGGATTCCTATCAAACGATCCAGGACGAAATCCTGGGCGTAAAGAATAGTGATGAAAAAAGATTAGAAAGTAGATTTTGTAAAAGGGTCTATTTCTATAGGTTTTGAGGAGTCATCTCAAGTGACTGAACGGAGAGAGAGGGATTCGAACCCTCGGTACAAATAGTTTGTACAACGGATTAGCAATCCACCGCTTTAGTCCGCTCAGCCATCTCTCCTAGATGGCAGATCTAAAATGAATATAGCATTTCACTAAATAAAGACCAACAGTTGTGAGAATCCAATTCTATTTCTTTATTCCGTTCCAAACAATTTTTCGCTTTCTCTAGCCCGGCCAGTATCTGGCCAGGCCATTATCTTTCCTAGATAAGGAATAATTGACCAAATTATGAAGAATACAGTGCTCTACCTAATCTGAAAGCTAAAATAATTGTTATAAAAGTAAAAGCAATAAAAAGGGCTATCAAAATTTGACCTTGTGATATCATTTCTTTATTTCCTTTTTTGTATTATATATCAGTATAAGATAATAGATAAGCACTTCTATATTTTTTTTGAATAATTCCAACTGTTTCAGGTTCTAATCTGGATGAGATGTTCTAGATTGAAAATGGATAGATCATATTGGAAGGGTAAAAAAGAGATTTCAAAGACTAAGAGTGGATCATTTTTATTTTATGAAAATGATCATAATTTTCATTTTCTATATCTGTCATAAAGAAAAACTAATTCAAAATTACTTGAACAATTCTAAGGAATGTGTTTAATAAGCATAACAACTATATATAATGATAATGATAATAGTTACTAAATAAAATGAATAATAGGGTATTACTTATAATATGGATTAAGGATTATTCTTGCAAGAGTAAAAACAAAACAATAAGGTAAGGGACAGAGTGAAAAGAAACCATCTGCTATTGAATTTTCAGGAATAGGAAAATATGATGATAGGAACTTGTCTTATTAGAATCTAAATAAGTTCTCGATTTACTGAATAATTACTTTTTTCTTTTCCCTATTGGACAAAAAATCGATCTGTATGATACAATGAAATTGTGGCGGGTATAGTTTAGTGGTAAAAGTGTGATTCGTTCTATCATTATATTCAACAGAGTTGAAGGATCTTTCAACTCTCGTCTATATTTTGAAAAAACTCTATTTCTATAGAGGTTCTAAACCTCTCCTATGAATACCCTGATTTAGGAAAGGAATTGTGCGCATTCTCGTAATTTGAATTTGGAATGATAAAACGACCATATTTTCCATTCCATCCAAGATGGCGAAACAGAATGTAGAATATTTTCAAGGATTAGACCGATCTCTCTAATCGGATCAATCAAAGATCCATGGATATCAAAAGATTCTTTTTCATCGTAACTAAATGTTCAACTGCTAGAATAGCAAAAGTTGAAGTCAAATAGCTAGATAACAGTGACTTTGGTTTACTTTAGTCACCGTGATTTTGTTTGAGCTCGGTGAAATTTGATTTCCTCTAGGATCGCAATCAGTAGAAATAGGGAACGAAGTAATTAGAAAGATTTTTGAGTCCAATATTATTCAATCTTATCTTTCTATAGGGATCATCTCTCAAGTGAATAGGTATTTTCTATTTCAGGTTGTTCACCTGAAGTTAAGAGGAAAGAACTACATCTAAACTAACATAGATGTTATGGAGCAGAGCAAAAATATTTATGTATTATGTAAATAATCGTTTTTCATTAGACCCCCCTTTCTATCTCTCTCTCATGGAGGAGCCGAATGAAATGAAATTTTCATGTTCGGTTCTGAATTAGAGGCGTTAATCAACGTCGACTATAACCCCTAGCCTTCCAAGCTAACGATGCGGGTTCGATTCCCGCTACCCGCTCATCCATATTCCTTATTCAAAATGTTTTTTCATACCCGTGTTACCTATCTATTCTTTCTCTTTCGTTCCCGAATCTCGTTGTGGATGGAATAAAAAATCATACTTTTTTATTCCCGATCGATAAAGTATTTCAAGGAATAATGAAAATAAAGCGTCCATCGTCTAATGGATAGGACAGAGGTCTTCTAAACCTTAGGTATAGGTTCAAATCCTATTGGACGTAAGAATTCGTTATGCTTTGTAAATGTGATGATTAAGCCCTTTTATCCTATTCTGAGCATAAGAAAAAGTTGGATATTTTCTTGAATAGCTTCTTTTAAGAGATCTTCTGCTTGTTCCGTGAATGTCCCAGTAGAACGTATAATTTCTCCAAACTGGGGTTTATTTTTGACTAAATACTCGCGCAACTTAAGAATAAATTTTTTGACTTGTACCGTATCTAATACATCTAGATATCCATTCGTTCCGGTATAAATCATAGCTATTTGTTCTTCCACTGTCAAAGGATCTGATTGAGATTGTTTGAGCAACTCGCGTAATCGTTGACCTCTTGCCAATTGATCTTGCGTAGCTTTATCAAGATCAGAAGCGAATTGTGCAAAAGCTTCTAACTCTGCAAGTTGAGCTAATTCTAATTTTAATTTTCCAGCTACTTGTTTCATAGCTTTCATCTGAGCTGCGGATCCTACTCTAGATACGGAAAGACCAACATTAATGGCAGGTTGAATTCCTGCATTGAATAGATCAGCTGACAAGAAGATTTGTCCGTCGGTAATGGAAATTACGTTAGTGGGAATATAAGCTGAGACATCTCCAGCTTGAGTCTCAACTATTGGTAAAGCAGTCAAACTCCCTCCACCTAACTGAGAATTTAATTTAGCTGCTCTTTCTAATAAACGAGAATGTAAATAGAAAACATCTCCTGGATAAGCTTCCCGGCCAGGTGGTCTTCTTAATAGAAGAGACATTTGTCGATAAGCTTGTGCTTGTTTGGAAAGATCATCATAAATGATTAATGTATGTTGTTCTTTATACATAAAGTATTCGGCTAAAGCTGCTCCTGTATAAGGAGCAAGATATTGTAATGTAGCAGGAGAATCTGCAGTTTCCGCTACCACAATGGTATACTCCATTGCACCGCGTTCTTGGAACGTATTAACTACCTGAGCTACGGAAGAAGCTTTTTGACCAATAGCGACATAAACACATATTACATTCTGATTTTTTTGATTGATAATCGTATCTGTAGCTACTGCCGTCTTACCGGTCTGTCTGTCCCCAATAATCAATTCTCGCTGACCGCGTCCTATAGGGATCATAGAATCAATAGCAATAAGACCCGTTTGAAGAGGTTCATATACAGAACGTCTTGAAATAATACCTGGGGCGGGAGATTCGATCAATCGAGATTCGGAAGATGAGATCTTCCCCTTACCATCAATAGGTCGAGCTAGCGCATTTACAACTCGACCCAAATAAGCATCACTTACTGGTATCTGAGCAATTTTTCCTGTTGCTCTCACGGAACTACCCTCTTGTATCATCAAGCCATCACCCATTAATACAGCTCCAACATTATCTGATTCTAGATTTAGGGCAATACCTACTGTACCATCTACAAATTCTACTAATTCCCCTGCCATTACTTTATCAAGACCATGAATACGAGCAATGCCATCTCCTACTTGAAGTACAGTGCCAATATTAACAACTTTGACCTCGTTATTATATTGTTCAATCTGTTTACGTATCATACTACTGATTTCATCGGGTCGAATAGTTACCATTAACACTAGTTAATTCTCTTTTGAAAAATAAGACCTAGTATATATAATCTAGAGATTTTTAATTTGAATAATATATATAACGTTAATCAGTTATGTTTTTCATGGCTAGGAGCAGGTCGATATTATGCTCGATCGTACGTAAATGTAACTCGCTATTCAAACGATTATTCAGAGTTCCTAAAGCTCTTTGGACAGCTTGGTTATAAATTTGTTGTCGAACCTGTTCAATTACTCTTTGTTGTTCAAAGTGAATGGTTTCATTCTTTAAATTTTCTAATTGTTTCAAATTAACAGAAGCAAGATTGATAAGATCCTTTTTTTCTTGTTCTATTTGAGAGTACCCATTTATCCGAATTTCGCGCGCTCGCATTTCTACTTCCCGTAAGCGAGCCCGGGCTTGCTCAAGCTGATTAGCAGCTCCTTTACATAGTTCTTCAGAATTCTGAATAGTACTCAATATTTTCTGTTTACGGTTATCTAATAAATTACTTAATGAAAGTAGATTATTTATTCATAAGTTGAACGAATAATCTCTTCCCAAACCGAACACGAACCTTTCGATTCATTCGGCTTTCCCGCTCGGCTTTTTTTTACCAAGCCTACCCTTTTCGTTCATATTATGTCAAAATAAGATCAATCTATCAAAGACCGAAATCTACGAAGGGCTCTTTTGCCAAAAGGGTTTTTTTATTATCAACTGAGTTGTTGTTTTTTCTTTTCGTATTTCCTCTTTACTTTTTCTTGAATAAATTCGCTTTTGTGTAGGTCGTCGGTTCCGCATTTAAACCCAAAAAATTGGATGGGAGATTAGGACTATTTTTCAGTAGATAGATTGAATAATTCCATTAATATGAATGTTATATATCGGATCAACCTCCAACTATGCCTTTGAACCCATCTCATATTAGCACAGCGGTGGAAAGAGTACCCAGTTGTGCTTGGACTTCAAGCAGTTTAGCTTTAACCATTCTAAAGATTTTCTCTTGTTGGTTGGGATTGGTAAAAAAATTTCCCAATCAATTACGAAATGCTATAGTTCTTCCATATTTATTTTGACCCTTTTAGAAGTAATTCGTTGAGATCATGCACTTTTCTATCTACAAAATGCAGTTGGTTGAATCCAGCTAGATTATTCAAATATACAACTCGCACACACTCCCTTTCCGAAATAGATTAGTACACCAAGCACCACACTGAGATTTATTATATTTGTTTCTAAAATATTGGTATTTAACCTGAAACCCTCAGCGGAAGATAAATAAATTAGGGAAATGAAAGAATCAGTTACATTTTTCATACGCTCTCCCCTCATAGATAAGGATACTTTTACAAAGTTTTTTCTCCGACTCGATATTCTGGCTGGATAAGCAGATTCCGAGTACTTAGTAAGTCCCAGGTCCCGCATAACGATAAATAAGGATATAATAACAAAAAAAACTTTGCTCGATCTATTTACTTCTTCGAGTGTCGCAAGTCTTTCTGACCAAGTATAAGTCCATTATTTTGAATCAGCACCCCTCCCCCTATTGGCTGAACAAGAAATTTATAGAGGGGGGTCCTTCAAATCCCGAAGGAAACGGATTTTGGTCTCCGAGATCAAACAAATGGATTAGCAAATAAAAGTGCTAGAGCTACAACTAATCCATAAATAGTTAAAGCTTCCATAAAAGCTAAACTTAGTAGTAAGGTACCTCGTATTTTACCCTCCGCCTCCGGTTGTCTTGCAATACCTTCAACAGCTTGTCCCGCAGCAGTGCCTTGACCAATGCCAGGTCCAATAGAAGCAAGGCCTACGGATAATCCAGCAGCAATAACGGAAGCAGCAGAAATCAAAGGATTATGGTAATCTCCTCTTAGATTAATAAATGATGGATAATATTATAGTTTTATCTATTGATTTGATTGTTCACGTTCAACTAGAGAACAATTTCTTTTCTTTGAAAACAACTCAATTCCGATCCGACAAAATGGTATTACAAAATTATTTTATTACTATTATATTCTTTTTTAAGATGAAATAGAGACAGATTTTTTTTATTTCATTTCAAAAATGAAATATTCTGTCTCTAAATAATGAATATGTATATATGAGTCTATATAGATCATATATACATATATATATGTAACATAATACAAACTATGTACATAAAATGTATGTATCCCTTCGAGTAATTGTTCCAAACCGGGGTACATACATAGTTTACTAGACTAATTAACATTAGTAAACCTATTCATCTTATATGTAGATATGAATCTACAAATATGATCTATTCTATCTATCGATTTTATCGACGGGGATTAGTGATCCTTAATCTTTCTACTAAGATCTTAGAGATTAAGTATTTTCATTTATGACTATATAAGGGAGAATCTAAATCGAAAGAACATTTCACGTTACATATATATATATATATATCAAATTTTTATGAATTAATAGACTGAGTCCAATTAATGATGACCCTCCATGGATTCGCCTATATAAGCTGCGGCTAGAGTTGCAAAGATTAGAGCTTGAATGCCACTTGTAAATAATCCTAGGAACATTACAGGTATAGGTACCACTAAAGGTACTAAGGAAACAAGAACGGCAACTACCAATTCGTCAGCTAATATATTTCCAAAAAGTCGAAAACTAAGTGATAGAGGTTTTGTAAAATCTTCTAATATGTTAATTGGTAAAAGTATTGGGGTTGGTTGAATATATTTACCAAAATAGCCTAAACCCCTCTTTGTAAGACCCTGCATAAAAATAAGCTACTGATGTGAGTAAAGCTAGAGCTACTGTAGTATTAATATCATTTGTAGGTGCGGCTAATTCCCCATGAGGTAATTGAAAAATTCCCCAGGGAAAAAGAGCACCTGCCCAGTTTAGAAACAAAGATAAATAGAAACAAGGTCCCTATAAAAGAAACCCAAGGACCATATTCTTCTTCGCCAATCTGAGTTCTAGCCAAGTCCCGAACAAATTCGAGAACATATTCCACAAAATTTTGAGCTCCGTTCGGAACGATTTGTGGGTCTCGAACAGCTAGAGTAGCTGAACTTAATAAGACAGCAATTACAATCCAGGAAGTTATAAGTACCTGTGCATGAACTTGGAACCCGCCTATTTGCCAATAAAATGCTGACCTACTTCCACACCGGATATCTCGTAGAAAAAATTCAGCGTGTTAATAGGAAATTGTAGAATATCCATATTACCCTTTTTATATAAAGATGAATTTCAAAAAGAAATTATTTTGGTTCAATGACCGATTCCTCAATTATTTCACTATCATCAGTCAGGCTACGAAATAAAATAATGGAATGATTATTTGATTGATAAGAAGATTTCTTTATTTCTATACAAATATTTTATCTTAATCTATTCTATAAGATTTGGGAATAGTAACCAACTTAGTTTTAGCTTCTCTTTTTTATTTTTTAATTCATTTTTGATAGAATTACAATGCTCTTACCCGTGCGAATTGCTAAAATTAATTTATTTAGGATCAGTCGGATTGGTCCTCTCCCGTCATCATTGGCTGGGATTGGGATATCCACGAGATCTGGGTCACAATCTGTATCAACTAAGCAAATTGTTGGAATACCCAAAGTTCTACATTCCCGAATAGCAGTATATTCTCCTTTTTGATCGAGAATTATTACAATATCGGGCAATTTTGTCATGTATCTAATACCCTCCTAGATCTTCTTGCAATTTGTTCAATTCTCTCTTGAGTATTTGCTGCTTCTTTCTTCGTAAATTGATTGAATCCTCCCGTATTTTTTTTTTTCATTAAATTTTTGAATTTTTCAAGTCTTGCTTCTGTAGTAAACCAATTAGTTAACATACCCGCGAACCATTTTTTATTTACATAATGACATCGAGCTGCTAAAGCAGCTAATTTAGCTGCATCAGCTGTTTGATGTTTTGTAACCAACTATCATAAATTGTTTTCCTCTTTTTGCTCCATCAAACACAAAATCACAGGCTTCTGATAAAAAACGAGCGGTATAAGTCAAATTTATAATATGACTATCTTTACGTTCTTTAAAAAATGTAAGGTGCCATTTTAGGATTCCATTTTCTGGTTTCATGACCAAAATGAACTCCTACTTTTACCATCTCTTTCAAATTGATGTTCCAATTTTTTTTCGTCATTTTCTTTTTCTGTTTTTTAATATGAACTGAAATATCTACATTCCAATGGAATGGGTTAGATTGCTTGCCGTAACGTACTTGGTACAATTATTCATTTGATTTTTTCTTTATTTTTATACAATATATAAAGTAAATTGTTCTATTTCTTTATTTATTGTATAAAAATGACTTTTTGACTGCTCGTTTTGATTTTTTCTTTTTTATTTTAACTAGTTTTTTTTTCACTTTTTTTTTTTGTTTTTGCGATAAAACTTTATATTCATAATCAAAGAAAAAATCTATCACTTTATTGATAAATATACTTTTGTTCCTCATTCTCGGATCCATTTTACTCCGTTTTTCCAAAGAGTTGAATCCAGTACCAACAGGTATCATTCTCCCGAGAATAACATTTTCCTTCAAGCCCTTCAACCAATCAATACGACCTTGAAGAGCAGATTTAGCTAAGACCCGAGCAGTTTCCTGAAAACTTGCTTCCGATAGAAAACTTTGAGTATTCAGAGATGCGTTTGTCATTCCAATAAAATGGTTCGATAGTTTTATTCTTTTTTCTAGAGCAACGATCCATTCTTTGGACTCGTGATAATCCAATGAGTTCTCCGGGTAAAAAAACACTATCTAGTCCATTTTCAAAATTTTGATTTTCGGACTTTTCGACATCTACAACTAAAACTTTTCGATGTAATTTGGCGCACAATAATTTCTATATGTTTATCAGAAATTTGTACCCCCTGGGATCGATAAATCTTTTGAATTTCATTGACTAACTGATTCTGACTATCCTCCATAGTTATTCTAACACTGGTGAATGACCCCCAAAAGTTTCCAAAAAATATTGCTAGATGTCTGTTCAATTCTTTAAATTTTTTTTTTTCGATTTTTCGATATTAAAGTATTCGAGCGGGCTTCTGACAATTGTTCAACTTTAGGGAGACCTTGAATTATATCATCGGATTTTAATCTTTCGTATGACATAGTGATTAATGTATCTCCTTCGTAAAGAATTCTCCCATAATAACTATTATGAGTTGCTCCTCGAGTACCCAAATAGGGTTTAGATAATCTAATGATGAAAGATTCCTCACGAACAACTACAATTTGACCAGATCCTTGGAGTTGTTTATCTTCGGATATCCATATACTTTCGCAAAAAAAATTGTCCCAAGGCTGACTACTGGAAATGTTTTTTCAAAAAAATTGGATAGGGAAAAGTACAAATTCAAATTGAAGAAATTGAAAATAATATTCTTGCATGAATCAAATTTATAAATTCCCCTCTTTTTCGTCCATAAAAATAGCATTTAGCTCCTTGAAAAGTATTCGAGTCATAGTTAGAAATTGAATGTTCATTTAGTAACACTTTTTTATAAGTCATCAAATGAGAGTCTGGAAAACGATTTGCAATACTATGTAAATGACCCAGGAGACCTGACAATGGTATTTTTTTATTTGCATCCGACTTTTTTACTGTATTTAAGCATTTTAAATCATTAAACAAAACGATTTGCAAAAAATCAGAAGGAGAAAGAATGAGAAAAGATTTCTCTTTTTTATTCTTATTAGGTACTGAACGAATAGTTCCCTTACTAAGTAATTGACTTTGATCATTCGAAAAAAAAGAATTAGTGTGACCTAATTGTGTTATGAAACAAAAATGGAGAACTTGCCATATTGAAAAAAGGGTATTTCAGCAAGCTAATTTGAATCATATTGATAATGATCGTATTTGTTCTTACTGAAATAAGAGAAGCATAAGCCTTTTTTACTTTTAATCTGGGCTTTCCGTCTAATTGATTTTCAAGAAAATTCCTTTCTTTTTCCATCGAAAAACGGTCATTAAAAAAAGCAAAAATGTTGTCATTTTTATAAAGAATACCTTCTCTGGGGATTCTAAGAATTAAATAAGGACAAGGGATTCTTCGCTTTACCCATTGTTTATCACACCATAATGGTACGATGAGTTCGTTTTTTTACCCTCATATTGTTGGTATTTTCAAAAAGAATGGTGCAATCGATAGAGTCTTGATGTTTGTTAGGTATGGTTTCGATCAGTTTCGAGATAATTCAAGATTTTTTTCCCTTTTTTCAAAACAGTTTGAGTCAACTGATTCGTGTTTCACTTGATCCACTGAATAATTCGAAAGTGATTTATGTTTGTAAAGAAGAAGTTCTGGAATATCCACTTGATCTTGATCTTTATGAAAAGCGGATTCATATATACCTCCCGATAATACCCATAAATGAGTTGTCTTGTCTATTAAATGAGACTGTATAGGGATATTCCAGTGAATTTCTCCTGTCAGGCCAGAATATATATATTTTTTGACTTTTTCTTTAAAGGGGGGTTTTTTTGGCACGAATCTCGGCAATTACTTGTTCCGATTCCACGAGTTGATTATTCTGAATGAATAGCAAGCTTTCTGGCGGAATCGTTAAGTTTTTTACTTCATATTGATTATCAATAGTCCACGTCTAAACTATTATGACATATATAAAGCAGGGTGCCCATGACGGGTGCGGGTAGGAGAAACTAAATTTTCATTGAATTCCATTTTTCCCGGTGAACGGGGCTCGTATATGTTCTGCAATATCACCCGTAAAGACCCCACCAGTATGAAAAGTCCTTAATGTTAGTTGAGTTCCCGGCTCTCCAATTGATTGGCCTGCAATAATGCCGACTGCTTCTCCTAATTCGATTAAGTTACTATGAATAGTATTCCGACCATAACATAATTGACAAATCCAAGATATACTTTTGCAAGTAAAAGGGGTTCGTATATATATTGGTTGTATTTGGAAATAATATAATTGATTGGCAAGTTTCATCCCAATATCTTCATTGCGCGTGGCAATACATCTTCCGTTATATATACATCGTCTGCTAATACACGACCAATTAGTGTTTGTAGAACAAATGATTTTTTATTGTTTCTTGATCTTGAATAAGATTTACAAAAAGACCTTGGATAGTACCACAATCTACTTTACGTACAACGAGGTGTTGTACTACTTCAACAAGTCTACGTGTGAGATATCCAGCATCTGCTGTTCGTATAGAAGTATCTACAACTCCTTTACGAGCACCGTAACATGAAATAATATATTCTGTTAAAGAAAGTCCTTCGCATAAATTTCCTTGAATGGGTAGATCCACAATTTTTCCTTGAGGATCTGATATTAATCCTCTCATACCTACTAATTGGTGAACTTGAGATAGACTTCCTCTAGCTCCTGAAAAGGACATCATATGTACTGGATTAAGAGGATCAGTCATCTTAAAATTCGGATTCATTTCTCGTTTCAAGTATTCACTGGTAGCATGCCATATCTCAATCAATTGACGTAATTTTTCCACTGCATGTACATTTCCATAATCATGCTGTCTTTCCGAAGCAAACCCTTGTTGCTGCACATCTTGGATAAGCCATAGTTTAGCTGGTGTTGTTAAAAGATCATCAATTCCTAATGAAATAGCTGCATCGGTAGCTTGCTGGAAACACTAAAATCTTCAGTTGATCTAATATATGTGATGTATATGTCATTCCAAATTGATTTACGAATCTTCTAATAAGGTGCTTCATAACAAATTTATCCATCCCTTTATTAAAAAAGGGCACTTCAAAAGGAAAAGGCACTTTGAATTTAGGTTGTGTCATAAGAATAAAATATCTCCATTTTGAATAAAATAAAATATCTCCATTTTGAAAAAATAAAAATCTCCCCATTTTGGGTTGGGGAGCAGAAATCAGCAATGGGTTTAAGCTCGAAGGCTTCCTTAATCTTTATCTCTGCATGAATGAAAGGATCATAAAATGAATAACATTAAATTCTGAATAGTGACAGTTCTTGTCGGATATCATAAGTCCACAAGCCTTTTATAGCTTCTTCTATTTCTCGATTAAAACGAATACGACCAACGGTTGTTCGAATGTATTTATTAAGTATTTCCCCCACTCTACCTTTTCTTATTCGAAAATGATCATAGATTTCGTAGAAGGTACCTAAAGATTCATATTGAACTTCGATAGGAAGTTCTCGATTTACTGAATTAATAATAGAGGTATCTATATCTCTCCTCCATCGGAGCCATAAAGGACTGTCTAAATCAATTTGATTTTGTTCATAAGCTTTAAGTGCATCATCATAGCTATAAAACGAAGGCGAGACGATCATCTTTTTTGAGTTATTCGGGGTGGTACCTATTTTCATAAATGCCCTGGTTTTTTTGAAGAGTTGATCTATAAAGTCCTAGAAGCATATCTTGAGTCGGTACACAAATAGGATCTCCTATAGTTGGAGAGATAAGATTGAGATGAGAAAACATAAGTAAACGAGCTTCGACTTGAGCTTCCATAGATAAAGGTACGTGGACAGCCATCTGATCTCCGTCAAAGTCGGCGTATAAATCCTGCACAAACCAATGGGTGCAACCGAATGGCACGTTCTTCTATTAAAACAGGTAGAAATGCTTGTATTCCTAATCTGTGTAAGGTGGGTGCTCGATTTAACAATATGGGATGTCTTTGGATAGTCTGTTTAAGTACGTTCCATATAATAGATTTCCTATCTCGAAATAAAAATTTAGCAGTTCTTAGATTGGGGGCAATCTGTCGTTCAACTAGATCACGAATTAAAAATCCTTGAAAAAGTTCTATTGCGATTTCTCGGGGTAATCCACATTGATACAATGAGAGATGGGGACCTACCACAATAACAGAACGACCTGAATAATCGACCCGTTTTCCAAGTAAACTTTCACGAAATATTCCTTCTTTACCTTGGAGGAAATCTGAGAACGATTTATAAGGTCTATCCTTACTATCTTTCACCGGTTGTGCGCCTATACTGTTATCAAGAAGTGTATCTACGGCTTTTTGGACTAATTTCTTTTGATCAAACAATAAATCTGGTAGTAGAAATGCACGAGTCCATTCTACGGATTCTAAAAGATTATTATTTCGACGGATAACTTTTTAGATAAAGTTCATTGAGATCCGAAGTAATCACTCCACCTTCATTTAATTGATACATTGGCCTCAGGTCGGGAGGAAGAACTGGTAATAGGCATAGAACCATCCATTGTGGTTCTACATTTGTTTGAATAAAATATTTAGCAAATTTCATTCGTCTAACCAAACGATCCTTTCTTATTTGAAGTGAAAAAAGTTTTTTCTTCATATTATTATATAGTTTTTTGAAAGGACAGTCTTGATTCGAAAATTCGTTTTCTGTCTCCTCCGAGTCCGAGAATTGATTCGAAAATTCGTTTTCTGTCTCCTTCCGAGTCCGAGAATTGATTCGAAAATTCGTTTTTCTGTCTCCTCCGAGTCCGAGAATTGATTCGAAAATTCGTTTTCTGTCTCCTCCGATGAGAATAATATAGATATTTTCGTATCTATTTCCCTTCCATTCTATATATGAATGATCTATAATCATTTGCAGATCTAGACCAGCTAATTGTTCTCTGATAGCTTTTCCTCCAGTGGCAATTTCTCGCTCTTGAAATAGCGGAAAATCCAAGAGAGATAAGAAGCAATATCTTTTGCCCAAGATTTATACTCATATTCACGAAGTTCTCCCTGAAATCGCAATAAAGTTGGCTTGTTAGCTGTGGGCCTAGTAATACAAACATTTGGATAGGTTTTTACAATCTTTTTTCCCCCCCCTCAGAATCGGACATGAAAGTTTCCTCTCAATCCGGCTCAAGTAACTATACCAAAATGGAAAGTGATTATGTATCATTATGCAAAAAATGTTTTTTGCTCTCTGGTAATGTATCCCGACGGTTTTCGTTCCCAAGTGATAAAACTAAATAGTTACTCTTTGCTCAAGTTCCAAGTGAATTTCAATTATTGGTTTACAATTCGTATTATGACATAAATATGGAATTAGTGAGCAGTCTCCTCCCGATACATTTCTTTGTGAAAGACCTTGAATTTATTTGAAATTCATATGGGATTTACTTGTCTGTATCTCTTTATTAATTGATCCTGTAGGTTTCTGTTTTACTTCGATGGTTGCAATACTATTTGAAGCATATGTGCGATGAAATAGACTCCTATAACCATATCTTCTTTTTGATCTAGAATAAAAAGAAAAATGAAACAGATTTTGGATTCCATTTTGTTTCTTTCTTTCATAATAAAAGAAGTATTTTTACGAAGTCCAATTAGCAATTTAATTTCATAATATACAAGATATTAACCCTAGATTCATTCCTCTTTATCAACATGTTTCTAATTCTGAGCTTCATGCCCCTCTTGCCGAGGGGCGTGTCAGAGCTAAGGGCATCCCAATTAGATTAAATAGGATGACAGTTCCTATGGATCTGTATAATCGGAGCTTGTGATCAAGTCACACATCGCAGTATACTGGGGTCTTCTAATTCTTTACGAGTTTTATCTAATAGATTCGCGATATAACTGGGACGTCGTTTGAAATACCAAATATGAACAACTGGGCATAGCCAATTTAATGTATCCCATTCGATATCTTCGAATTCGAGGATCAATAACAAGTTCAACTCCACATTGAGTACAAAAATTGGAGTCGTAGTTTTCCTTCTCATTTTCCATCATTGGAGGTTTTACACAAGCACAAACTCCCCTTTTCTTAGGTCCAAATATTCTTTCACAAAATAATCCATCTCTTATTGGTTCATAAGTTTTATAATCTAAAGTCTGTTCTGCAGTCACTTGTCCGACTCTTTCTCCATTAGGTAATATTCTTTCAGACCAAGCGAGAATCTGCTCGGGAGAAACTAATCCAATTTGAAGTTGTTCGTGTTTATTCTGGTCACTCATAAAAAATAAATTTTGATTTATTTTGATCAAACTTCCTTCTTATCTATCTGAAAGTCTATCTCAGATAGAATAGTATGATTCAATTCTAGAGCTAAAGATCGTAGTTCTCGACTGAGCAATCGGAAAGATTCTGTAAAAGTGCTAGGTTAGGCATTGGTTCTCGGTTGAAAATGGCACCAAATATTTTTTCACGAGTGTCCATATGATCAGATTTGAAAGTAAGTATCTCGTGTAAAATATAAGCAACACCAAAACCTTCTAGAGCCCAAACTTCCATTTCTCCTACTCGTTGCCCTCCTCTGGAGGATTTTCCTTTTAGAGGTTGTTGTGTAACCAGCGCATAAGGTCCACGAGAACGTGCATGAATTTTGTCATCAACTTGATGCACAATTTCGATATATAAGCTATTCCTATTGTAACAGGTTGTTCAAAAACCTTTCCTGTTCTTTCCATCAATTAATCTATGTTTTCCAGGATGATCAAGTTCAAATACCCATGGATTAGCTGTTTGCTCGCTAGCTTTATAAAGCTCAGAAAATACTAAGTTTTCTAGAAGCTTCTCGCTCGTACCTTTCGTCAAAAGGCGCCAGTCTATAATGTTTGTTCATTAGTTTTCCTGCTAAACCAAGCAAACATTCAAAAATCTGTCCTACATTCATTCGTGAAGGTACCCCTAATGGATTTAATACCATGTCCACTGGTGTTCCATTTTGTAAATAAGGCATATCTTGCCTGGGCAAAATTTTTGAAATAATACCTTTATTACCATGCCTTCCCGCTACTTTATCACCCACTTGTATTTTACGTTTTTGTAAAATATATACATGAACTTTTTCTACAATATCACCGAGATAATCGTCTTCCTCCTCGAACTCTTGAAAGCATCTCACATCGATAACTCGACCTTTTTACACCTTTAGGGGACTCTAAAACAATTTTCTTTTCCAGTAGGTGCCTTAATATCAAATAAAGCTTGTAATAATTTTCCTTCTGGAGTATTTATTAGTGAGTCTTCTTCTGCTTCCAGTATTAATTTACCTACTAATATATCTCCTGTTTCTATCCAGATCCTATCATTACAATGCCGTTTTCGTCCAGATGACGGAGTAAGTAAGCATTTAAATGAGGTATTTCTCTAGTTATTACTTCAGGGCCCTGGTTCGTAAAATAAACTCCAATTTCGTATCTTACGATCTGGAAAGAAGTAAAAATGTCTTCATAGACCAGACGTTCACTAATAAGTATTGCATCTACAAAATTGTATCCTTCCCATGGCATATAGGCCACTAAGATGTTTTTTCCCAAAGAAAGTTTCTCCCCCTGCTGTAGCTGCACTGTCTGCTATAATTTGTCCCCTCTTTACATATTCCCCTTGGCGAACTCGGGGTTTTTGATGCATACAAGTATCACTATTAGAACGTTGATATAGAATCAATTCTGTTTCTATATTGGCTCGAGCAACAGATGAAGTTATGATGATATTTTCACCATCAATATACTTTATTTTTCCCCCTTGTTTGGCTATAGCTACACTTCCTGAATCTAAAGCTACTTGACCCTCCAATCCAGTTCCGACAATACACTTCTCAGGTTGAACAAGTGGAAGTGCTTGACGCTGCATATTAGAACCCATTAAAGCACGATTCGCATCATTATGTTCGATAAAAGGAATAAGGCAAACTCCAACGAAAAATATTGGGAAGGAAAAATACTTCTGAAATGAATTTGGTCCCATGCAAAAAAATAAAAATTCTTGTTGAAATCGAGCTGCAGTCAATTGTTCCTCTGGAACCCCTTGATTTAATGCCAGAGAATTTCCTATAGCTATCCGATAGTATTCATCTTCTCCCGGTAATAGATAAACTTATGGGTCTTTGTTCGATCTCTTAGAGAGCCTATAGAATGGACTTTGTAAAGAGCCGTAATGGACCAAGCGTTGCATAAATAGATAACGATCCAATAAGCCCAACATTTATTCCTTCGGATGTCGTAATCGGACAAATACGTCCATAATGACTAGGATGAATATCCCGTGTACGAAAAGTAGGACGTTCGACTTGTCAATCCTCCAGGGCCCAAAGAGCTCACTTTTCGACTATGAACTATTTCTGCCAACGGATTAGTTTGATCCAAAAATTGTGATAAAGGATGTAAACCAAAATAAAATCCTGAAAAGTATCCGTTAATGGAATTAAAGTTTCCAATTTAATAAGAGTTATTCTCCTTTTAAGATTGATTGATGCAGATAATATAGTTTTTTCAACTGCTTCTCTGAAATCATATAGAGCTAATCGTAATTGCTCTTGTAATAAATCTGCTACAGAACGAATATATCGATTTTGTAGGTGATCTATATCATCGGGTGTACCCGTTCCAAATTGCACTTGGATAAGGTAATCCACAGCAGCCAATATATCGTGCGGTAATAATAAAATCTCGTTCTCGGGTATATCAAGACTTAGTTTTTTATTCAGATTTCGTCGACCAATCTTTCCTAATAAACATTTCGTTCGAAAAAATGTTGTTACTTTTTTCATATATAGACTCAAATTCTTCTTCTTCTTCTTCTTCTTCTTCTTCTTCTTCATCACTTTCGTCACTTATGTAGAGTTTTTTATAAAGTTTCAAAATAGCTTTCCGCTTCCCGCCATACCAATCGTAGTATGTATCATACTCCTTTGAATATTGGAAAAATGCTTTAAGATTCTTATAGTTAAAAATATCTTCGGAATTTAGACCCATAGCCAATAAAAAAAGTAAAACAGATATTTTTTTTTTTTTGTTTATACGAATCCATATCTTTTCTGTTTTTTTATTGAGCTCTAATCTTGATCTTCCTCCCCAATCTGAAATTATTGTGCCAATCCAGATAATGTTTCCCGACGGTTTTCGTTCCCAAGTGTAATAAATACCGGGACTTCTTACTATTTGATTGACCACGACTCTGTAATTTCCATTTATTACAAAAGTTCCTTTAGAATTCATCAAAGGAATATTTCCCAGATATAAAATCTGGTTTTGTATTTCACGAGTTTTCTTAGTTTTCTTAATCAATCTTGCTGGTACATATAATTGACAGTTATATGTAAGAGACATATATACAGCATCTCTCTCTTTAATGAAAGGTTCTGTTAATTTATATTCATTCCCAAAAAGAAGAATTTTGATCTTTTTATTTGGGCTTTCAATTTTTGAAAAGTTATTGATTTCTTCTATTAAGCCTTGATTGATAAAACGAAAAAAATCCTTCAAGTTGTATTTTACCAAATTGGGGAATTGTAAATATTCCTTTATTTTCTTCTAATCGCATTGAATGTTTGCTATCCTATATTATAAAGTATATTATATATTTCGATATTTATTCCTCATTGATCTATACGAATAGAATAAATTCGACCAAAAAATTGACATGTTTTGTTCACTATATCAAAAAAAGAAAAGAAAAGAAGCTATTTCCTTTCTTATAATATATGATATATGATGGGAATATTTCTATAGTTATCAATTCTCTAGTTATTGACAGACAAATGTGAATTTAGTATACTATTGGGTACTCTAAATTCCTATTCTATACTAGAGGGACTCTAAATTGGTTATACGACATATCCGAGTTATAAAGAAGGATGTGAAATACCCTACATATCATCTCCGATAGATAAAGCAAAATATCTTTTCTAAACTAGATGTGGGGATGGCGACATAGCCAAGTGGTAAGGCAGGGGACTGCAAATCCTCGATCCCCAGTTCAAATCTGGGTGTCGCCTTGGTAGCGTAAACAAATCTAAAAAATCTCTATTTGTATCCATGTCTTTTGAAGACAACTTGTATAGGTTCAGGTCCTATTGCTAATATAGCAGATAAAATTCAAATTATCGTTAATGTCTAATCTGATAGGTAGTTGAGAGTCATTAGTTCCAAGAAACAATTTTGAGAAGTCGCTACTATCGACTCATGCTTTCTTTCAGAATAGGAAGGTAGAGGATTTCCACTTTGCACTATTCTTAATAGTTCCATTATCATCAAGAATCAATAATGATATTATTTTTTAGAAAGTTTTATAAAGAGAGGGATTCGTATGGATATAGTCGGTATCGCTTGGGCTGCTCTAATGGTAGTTTTTACTTTTTCTCTTTCACTCGTAGTATGGGGTAGAAGTGGAATTTAATAGAATTCTAATAGTCTTTCTATTTTTAATCGTTCTGTTCAAAACAAAAAAAAAAATGATTTTACGTTACGATGATAGATAATTACTATCATTAATGATCTAGTAATATTGAATTATCAATGATATGATAAATAATATCAAATTGATCATGTTAGAAACACAATTCTACTTCATATTTATCAAATATGAAGTAGAATTGTATATAGCGAACCATAGTATTCTTAACTATACATATGTTAAAGCATATGGAGCATTATTGCTCTGTCTTTTCCATATCAATTTTTGGCCTTTACGATTTAAAATTTTGTATATTACTATGTAATAGTAAACAATGCGTATTCGTATTATAAATAAATTGAAAAAAAATGGAAATAGAAAAAGAAAAATACTTTCTCAAATACTATTCAGAATAACACCTATATTTTATCTACATCAATTTTTCCAGAGATATGTAAGAAATTATGATTAGTCCCCACGAGACAAATGAGAATTTAGATCTACTTATTCCAAAATCTGTGTAGAAGAAGTAGTACAAAAGGAAAAATTTTCCTTTCCTTTTTCTTTTGTACTACTTCTTCTCAAAAAAATAGACCGACCGTTATTACTTTTTTTTACTGACGATCTAGGACTAATTCTAGATTATAAGTAATCACTCTAGTTCGCTTTGAGGCCTCGTTTGTGCGTAAATAACGATTAGAAAAGCAGTAGGCACTGTAATGAATAATAGAATAGCAATAAATGCAAGGTTATTTACTTCCATGATTGATTTTCGCTTCGTTTTACAATAACTCGAGATTTTGATCTCATAGAGTATCTTTTTTCAAAAAAAAAATGGATTGAATCCATGGAGGACTAGTAGAACATACTATTATCTCTTATTCATCTCGGATTTAGTAATCCGGCCCCTAATGGATCGATCCCACCGTCTTATTAGTATAGTTCCAAGGGTTGACTCAATTCAATTTTATCGTTAATAAAAATAACATTAGACATGCAAATTAAATTCAATTTGATTCATTTAATGTTTGTCTCAATCAAATATTTCTATGTTAATGTCTATTAAAAAAGACAATGAATAGCTCCCAATTATCTTATCCTAAGAATTGACCATGACCCTGGAATGAGCAGAATAGTTTGGATAGTAACCAAATAGAATTGAATCTTTTGTATTTTTGAGAAATCATTAAAAACCTTTTTTTCGTTAAATATGAAGAATACCGCGTAGATCTCTACGCGGTATTCTTCCTAACACAGATCTATCTTACTACGATACCCTTTTTTGATTTCTCAAGGGTAAAAGAAGATTCAGATCTATGCTGATAATTTGGCGAATCCACACACAAAATGTGTAAAAAATGATCAAATCTATTCTAGTCTACTCTCTTTTCCTTTTTTACTCTTGTTTGGGGTAGGGATCGCTCAAACAATTGTTCAATTTATTGAATCGGGACTGACGGGGCTCGAACCCGCAACTTCCGTCTTGACAGGGCGGTACTCTAACCAATTGAACTACAATCCCACTAGGTACAGTTTATTGACTAATTAGTCATAGTAATTCAACTGTGCCGGGTCGTATGTTGTAAAACTTTTCTCTTTCAAATCTACCAAAAGTATTTGTTCGTTCCAATTCTTTCTATATAGAGTATAGGGGATTCAAAAACGAATTACCTTTTTTACCTGATAGATTGATATCTATCTCAATCTATCAAGTTGGTATTGGGCCGAGCTGGATTTGAACCAGCGTAGGCATATTGCCAACGAATTTACAGTCCGTCCCCATTAGCCACTCGGGCATCGACCCAGGAAAAAATGGGAAGTTATTATAAATTAGATATATAATTACTTTCCTAGCCTAGTACCCCTAGGGGAAATCGAATCCCCGTTGCCTCCTTGAAAGAGAGATGTCCTGGGCCACTAGACGATAGGGGCCTACTTATTGTCATAATATCAAAATCCCTAGGAATTTGTCAATAAAAAAAATCTTTTTTCATATTAATTATTGAATATTCTTCTTGTGTTGTCAGGATCGACAATATAACTATATTCAATTATTTCTTAATATATTGACCCCATTATTTGATTACATATCAAATATGTAATAGACTTTGAAATGACCAAAAGCTCTTTTAACTCGGGGGTAGAGTAACGCCATGGTAAGGCGTAAGTCATCGTTCAAGCCCGATAAAGGGCTCTTGCTTGCAATAAAGCCCAGTTTTTATTTTTAACAACAAAAAAACTGCAATATAACCTTTTTTTGTTATAACGGAATAGAACATGTAATATGATTGAGGACAACTAACATATAGAATTTTTTTGAGATATAGTTTTTTTTCTTTATCTTGGTACTAATAAGACAAGGAATAGTATAAGATTAGGCATAATAAATCTCTTAATTATTTTCGTATTACTTTTAAACTAAATAAAATTAGAAGTAAGTGAACCTAACCCATTGACTGATTAATTAATAAGTTATTCTGATATTGAAAATAGTCTGAATTCTAGATGGAATCATTTTCCTTTTATCTTTAAAACCATAATTCGATTATGATGTACCAAACATTCTACTTGTAATGTACAAGACATTTTATCTTGGTCATTCTACCAGTGGAAAAATAGATTGGAATTGAGATATCAAAAAAGATAAGAAAAGGTAAATGGGAAAACAAAGGAACTGTTTATTTTTCATTATATCTAATATAGTATCCCTTTTTTTGAATAAAGGGAAAGGAGCGGATAGAGTTTCTTTGCTCTAGCTCGTAGAGCAACAAAAATCTTTCTTGTTGTTCCTATTTATTCATAGAACGTAGAAATCATGTAGTAGTAAAAAACATAGAGATACATAAAGTATTTCTCAAAATTACTATGAGTAAGATTTAAGACGTAATAATATTCAATAGAATTGATATTCTTAATAGTCTCGAAGAGCAGAGAGGAATAAAAGCTAACTTGCTTTTCTGGCATTCTGTTTTTATATATTATATAAATAATATAATTTATAGGATAAGAAAAAAAGGGAATAGAAACAACTTCGGGTTATCATGCATTTACTTATATTGATATTATTTCGGTTTAAACCGGATAAAATCCGTGCCAATAAGGCATCTTCGAAACCCGATTTATTGAAAGGGATGATAGGATAAAAAATTGTCCATAAATATTTGAAATATAAAACAATGTATACCCTTTCTATCAAATAGGGTGCTCGGAAAAGGTTGGAATAGTTAAATAGGAGGATTACTATGACTATAGCCCTTGGAAAGTCTTCCAAAGAGGAACAAACTTTATTTGATATTATGGATGACAGGCTCCGCAGAGACCGTTTTTGTTTTTGTGGGTTGGTCCGGTTTATTGCTTTTTCCTTGTGCTTATTTTGCGCTAGGCGGATGGTTCACGGGCACAACTTTTGTGACTTCGTGGTATACTCATGGATTGGCCAGTTCCTATTTGGAAGGTTGTAATTTTTTTAACTGCTGCAGTTTCTACGCCTGCTAATAGTTTGGCACATTCTTTGCTGCTATTATGGGGTCCTGAAGCACAAGGAGATTTTACTCGTTGGTGTCAATTAGGTGGTCTATGGACTTTCGTTGCTCTTCATGGTGCTTTTGGTCTAATAGGTTTCATGTTACGCCAATTTGAACTTGCTCGATCTGTGCAATTACGACCTTATAATGCAATTGCGTTCTCTGCTCCGATTGCTGTTTTTGTTTCCGTATTCTTGATCTATCCATTAGGTCAGTCTGGTTGGTTTTTTGCACCTAGTTTTGGCGTAGCAGCTATTTTCCGATTTATCCTCTTTTTTCAAGGTTTTCATAATTGGACCTTGAATCCATTTCATATGATGGGAGTTGCCGGAGTATTGGGTGCTGCTCTTCTATGTGCTATTCACGGTGCTACCGTAGAAAATACTTTATTTGAAGACGGTGATGGTGCAAATACATTCCGTGCTTTTAACCCAACTCAAGCCGAAGAGACTTATTCTATGGTCACTGCAAACCGTTTTCTGGTCCCAAATTTTTGGGGTTGCTTTTTCCAATAAACGTTGGTTACATTTCTTCATGTTATTTGTGCCGGTGACCGGTTTATGGATGAGTGCCATTGGAGTAGTTGGCCTAGCTCTAAACTTACGTGCTTATGATTTTGTTTCCCAGGAGATTCGTGCAGCAGAAGATCCTGAATTTGAGACTTTTTATACAAAAAATATTCTTTTGAACGAAGGTATTCGTGCTTGGATGGCGGCTCAGGATCAGCCTCATGAAAACCTTATATTCCCTGAGGAGGTTCTAACCCCGTGGAAACGCTCTTAATGGAACTTTAACTTTAGCTGGTCGTGACCAAGAAACCACTGGTTTCGCTTGGTGGGCTGGTAATGCTCGACTTATTAATTTGTCAGGCAAATTACTTGGGGCTCATGTGGCTCATGCCGGATTAATTGTATTCTGGGCTGGAGCAATGAATCTATTTGAAGTGGCTCATTTTGTACCGGAAAAACCTATGTATGAACAAGGATTGATTTTACTTCCCCCATCTAGCTACTCTAGGATGGGGAGTCGGTCCTGGTGGGGAAATTGTGGACACTTTTCCCTATTTTGTATCCGGGGTACTTCACTTAATTTCTTCTGCAGTTTTAGGCTTCGGTGGTATTTATCACGCACTAATTGGACCCGAAACTTTAGAAGAATCTTTTCCATTTTTTGGTTATGTATGGAAAGATAGGAACAAAATGACCACAATTTTAGGTATTCACCTAATCTTGCTAGGTGTTGGTGCTTTTCTTCTAGTGTTTAAGGCTTTGTATTTTGGTGGCATATATGATACCTGGGCTCCCGGCGGTGGCGATATAAGAAAAAATTACGAACCTTACGCTTAACCCAAGTACTATATTTGGTTATTTACTCAAATCCCCTTTTGGAGGGGAGGGATGGATTGTTAGTGTGGACAATCTAGAAGATCTAATTGGAGGACATGTGTGGTTAGGTTCCATTTGTATCTTCGGTGGTATCTGGCACATCTTAACAAAAACCTTTTGCGTGGGCTCGCCGTGCGTTTGTATGGTCCGGAGAAGCTTACTTATCTTATATGTTTAGCAGCTCTCTCTGTCTTTGGTTTCATTGCTTGTTGTTTTGTTTGGTTTAACAATACAGCTTATCCCAGTGAATTCTATGGACCTACCGGCCCAGAAGCCTCTCAAGCACAAGCATTTACTTTTCTAGTTAGAGACCAGCGTCTTGGAGCTAGTGTAGGGTCTGCCCAAGGGCCCACTGGTTTAGGTAAATATCTTATGCGTTCTCCTACTGGAGAAATTATTTTTGGAGGGGAAACGATGCGTTTTTGGGATCTTCGTGCTCCCTGGTTGGAACCTCTAAGAGGTCCTAATGGTTTGGACCTGAGTAAGTTGAAAAAAGGACATACAACCTTGGCAAGAACGACGTTCAGCAGAATATATGACTCATGCTCCTTTAGGTTCTTTAAATTCTGTGGGTGGTGTAGCTACCGAGATTAATGCGGTCAATTATGTCTCACCTCGAAGTTGGTTAGCCACTTCTCATTTCGTTCTAGGATTTTTCTTTTTCGTAGGTCATTTGTGGCATGCAGGAAGAGCTCGTGCAGCTGCAGCAGGATTTGAGAAAGGAATTGATCGTGATTTTGAACCTGTTCTTTCCATGACCCCTCTTAATTAAACCAGAGATAAAACTAGATAAATATCTAATTTCTTTTTATAATTAAAAGGATATAACTATCCTTTGCCATTATTCTTCCAACTGAATCCTTGTTGCTCGGCTATAGCATAGCCGAGCATTTTTTTGGTACTGAAACTAAGTTCTATCTAGGATTTTTGTTTTTCGTAAGTTAGGTTGAGTTGTTCGATGAACAAAAGGAGAGAGAGGGATTCGAACCCTCGATAGTTTTTAACTATACCGGTTTTCAAGACCAGAGCCATCAACCACTCGGCCATCTCTCCCGAATTAGCATAACTCATTTTATCCCGATAGATAATATCTGTCTATAGGGAATATTATATAACTATATAACTATATATGATATTTATATATAGTGATGATAAAAAGAAAATTTGCTGACTCGAAATTTGAGAATTTCGATTCATTTATGATCAAATCAAAATCCGTAGTGCATTCCAAAATCAAAAATTGACCGGATAGGGATCGAATGGTATAGCCTTTTGAATCTGTTGGAAGCTTTTAAGATAACAACCATGACTATTGCATTCCAATCGTCTGTGTTTGCATTAATCGCAATTTCAATTTCTACTAGTGATTGGTGTACCTGTCGCGCTTTGCCTCTCCTAATGGTTGGTCAAGTCAAAAAAATGTACTATTTTCAGGCGTATCATTATGGATTGGATCAGTCTTTTTAGTAGGTATTCTAAATTCTTTCATATCTTAAGATATATTGATCTTCTGGGTTTAAAATCTCCCCCCCCGGGGGGCCATTAGAAATAAATTCAATTATTCACAAAGGAATTTACGATAAATAAAAAAAAACCAGGTAATGAAGGTGCTGGGTTTTTATTAATATAATTGATAATCGATCAATCAGTCTATTGGATGAAATAGAATAATTTACCTCCATAGAATGGTAATATATGGGTATATATTATACCCATATAACGAGTCAAATGCGGGTATGGTTGAATGGTATAATTTCTCCTTGCCAAGGAGAAGATGCGGGTTCGATTCCCGCTACCCGCCCATCTGTAGAATATAATTCTGGACTAGTTATCGTATTGGTTTAGTCGTATTTGTATCGTATTTAGATTTCTTGTGTCTTTGCGGAGACGGGATTTGAACCCGTGACTTCAGGTTATGAGCCTTGCGAGCTACCAAACTGCTCTACTCCGCGTTATCCCTTCATATTAACCTTATTTATAATACCCCAAAAATGGGTACATCGAGCAATCCCTTAGGTATACTATTCTCCCTCCCTATATAGGGAGGGATTTTTCTATCATAACAATAACTTGAAAGAATCCTTTTTTTTTACCCTACCAACTCGATTTTGTTACCCCAGCCAACAAACATGCGTGAGCCATTTCACGGATTATATATCCGGATAATTCAAAGTCTCTATAATTGGCTCTGGGTCTTCCAGTCTTCAAACAACGTCGACGAAGACGTGTAGGTGCACTATTACGCGGTAGAGATTGTAATTTTCTATAAATTTCCAATTTTTCATCCAGTGATGAGACTTCGCTCATCTCTTTTTTCAAAGATTGGCGAAGCAAATTATATTTCCTTTCCAATCTTTGTTTCTTTTTCTCTCTTTGAATGAGACTTTTTCTTGCCATAATGATTCAGCTACTTTATATAAATAATATAGATCAAATTTGAGATGGAGAAGTATTACGTGGATTACTCCTTCTTTTTATGCATAGAGATTAGATTGAAAATCTAAAAAATGAAAAAGAATTAACCGAATTTACCTGATGTAGAGGCGATTAAGAAAGCTGCATACGTTGAATATATAGCCTACAGAAAAGTGAGCTAATCCAACTAATCGTGCTTGAACAATGGAAAGAGCTACCGGCTTATCCCTCCATCGAACTAAATTAGCCAGAGGTGTGCGTTCATGAGCCCATGCAAGAGTTTTCAATCAGTTCTTGCCAATATCCACGCCAAGAAATAAGAAACAGTAAATCCAGTAGCCCAAACAAGATGTCCAAATAAGAACATCCATGCCCAGACAGATAAACTGTTCATACCAAAAGGATTGTATCCATTAATTAGTTGTGAAGAATTTAACCAAAGATAATCTCTTAACCATCCCATTAAATAAGTGGAAGACTCATTAAATTGAGCTACATTTCCTTGCCATAAGGTGATATGCTGCCAATGCCAATAGAAAGTAACCCATCCAATGGTATTCAACATCCAGAAAACTGCTAAATAAAAAGCGTCCCAGGCCGAAATATCGCAAGTACCGCCCCGTCCCGGACCATCGCAAGGAAAACTATAACCAAAATCTTTCTTATCAGGCATTAGCTTAGAACCACGCGCATCTAAAGCACCTTTTACTAAAATCAATGTAGTCGTATGCAAACCTAGAGCAATAGCATGATGAACCAAAAAGTCTCCGGACCAATTGTTAAGAAGAGTGAATTTTTATTATCGTTAATAGCATTCAACCAACCGGTAACCATAAGCTTTTGCCCGCATTGAATGCTGGATCATTTGCTGAAGATAAGAGCACATCAAAGCCATATAAGGTCTTACCATGAGCAGATTGTATCCATTGAGCAAATATAGGCTCAATCAAGATTTGCTTTTCTGGAGTACCAAAAGCGAGCATAACATCGTATGAACATAAAGTCCCAAGGTATGAAAACCTAGGAATAAACTAACCCAACTTAAATGAGATATTATGGCTTCCTTATGCTCCAACATTCTCGCCAATACATTATCCTTATTCTGTTCTGGATTATATTCTCTAATGAGAAATATAGCTCCATGGGCAAATGCCCCTGTCCATAATGAATCCGGCAATGTATTGATGATGAGTATACAAAGCAGCTTGAGTAGTAAAATCTTGTGCTATGAATGCATAGGCAGGCAAAGAATACATGTGTTGAGCTACCAAAGAAGTAACAACTCCCAAAGAAGCTAGAGCAAGACCTAATTGAAAGTGAAGAGAGTTATTGATTGTGTTGTAAAGACCCTTATTGCCCGCGTCCTAATAAGCCTCCCGGAGGGACATGTGCTTCTAAATATCTTTTATACTGTGTCCAATCCCAAAGTTGGTTCTATACATATGACCAGCAATGAAAAACACAAATGCAATAGCTAAATGATGATGTGCGATATCAGTTAGCCACAAACTTTGAGTTTGTGGATGGAATCCCCCGAGAAGAGTTAGAATAGCAGTTCCCGCTCCTTTAGTGGTACCAAATAAATGACTGCTGGAATCAGGATTTTGAGCATAAAGATTCCACTGACCTGTAAAAAGTGGTTCCAACCCTTGGGGATGTGGTACTACATCTAAAAAATTATCCCACATTATGTGCTCTCCTCTTGATTCAGGAATAGCGACATGAACTAAATGCCCCGTCCAAGCCAAAGAACTGACTCCGAAGAGCCCTGATAAATGATGATTGAGACGAGATTCGGCATTTTTAAACCATGAAACACTTGGTTTCCATTGAGGTTGTAGATGCAACCAACCCGCTGTTAAAAAGAGAGCAGAAAGAAATAGCAAGAAAAGAGCTCCAGTATAAAGATCTTCATTAGTGCGTAAACCAATTGTATACCACCACTGATAAACACCGGAATAAGCAATATTGACCGGACCGGGAGCACCTCCTCGGGTAAAGGCTTCTACGGCCGGTTGACCAAAATGAGGATCCCAAATTGCATGAGCAATAGGTCTTACATGTATGGGGTCGTGTACCCATGCTTCGAAATTGCCTTGCCAAGCTACGTGAAACAAATTACCAGAGGTCCACAGAAAGATTATAGCTAACTGACCAAAGTGAGAAGCAAAAATCTTTTGATAAAGGCGCTCTTCGGTAATATCATCATGACTCTCAAAGTCATGTGCAGTAGCAATACCAAACCAAATACGACGAGTAGTTGGGTCCTGGGCCAAGCCTTGGCTGAACTTTGGAAATCTTGATGCCATAATGCTTTATCCTCCTAGCCATTATCCTACTGCAATAATTCTTGCTAGGAAGAACGCCCATGTCGTGGCGATTCCACCCAGAAGGTAATGAGCTACTCCTACAGCACGTCCTTGAACAATACTCAAGGCTCTTGGCTGGATAGCAGGAGCAACTTTTAATTTATTATGGGCCCAAACAATAGATTCAATAAGTTCTTGCCAATATCCACGGCCACTAAATAGGAACATTAAACTAAAGGCCCAAACGAAATGAGCACCTAAGAATAAAAGACCATATGCAGATAATGAAGAACCGTAAGATTGGATTACTTGAGAAGCTTGTGCCCATAGAAAGTCACGGAGCCACCCGTTAATTGTAACGGAACTCTGCGCAAAGTTTCCTCCTGTAATATGAGTTACCACTCCCTGATCACTTATACTACCCCAAACATCGGACTGCATTTTCCAGCTAAAATGAAATATTACTACCGAAATTGCATTGTACATCCAGAATAACCCTAAGAAGACATGATCCCAGGCAGATACTTGACATGTTCCTCCTCTACCAGGCCCATCGCAAGGAAAACGAAAACCAAGATTCGCTTTATCGGGTATTAAACGAGAACTGCGAGCAAATAAAACACCTTTAAGTAATATTAATACAGTCACATGGATAGTAAATGCATGAATATGGTGCACTAAAAAATCCGCAGTTCCTAATGGAATAGGTAACAAAGCCACTTTGGCACCTACTGCTATCAAATCACCACCTCCCCAGGTTAAGCTGGTGCTTGCTGTTGCATCAGGAGCTGTCAAACTGGGTGCTAAAGCATGAGTGTTTTGTATCCATTGAGCAAAGATAGGTTGTAATTGGATAGCAGTATCTGAAAACATATCTTTAGGGCGTCCTAAAGCACTCATAGTATCATTATGAATATATAGACCAAAACTATGGAAACCTAAGAAAATACATACCCAGTTGAGATGTGATACAATTGCATCACGATGTCTCAGAACACGGTCTAAAAGATTGTTGTATTGAGTAGTCGGATCATAGTCTCTTACCATAAAAATAGCTGCATGTGCAGCAGCGCCAACTATGAGAAATCCACCAATCCACATATGGTGCGTGAACAGAGATAGTTGGGTACCATAGTCAGTAGCTAGATATGGATAGGGAGGCATAGAATACATATGATGAGCTACGACAATAGTTAAAGATCCTAACATAGCTAGGTTAAGAGCTAATTGAGCATGCCATGAAGTAGTTAAGATCTCGTAAAGACCTCTATGTCCTTCCCCTGTAAATGGACCTTTATGAGCTTCCAAAATATCCTTGAGGTTATGACCAATAACCCAATTGGTTTTATACATATGACCAGCGATTAGAAAAAGAACTGCAATAGCTAAATGGTGGTGTGCAGTATCGGTCAGCCACAGACCCCCCGTTACTGGGTTCAGTCCTCCACGAAAAGTCAAAAATTCTGAATATTTCGACCAATTCAGAGTGAAAAATGGGGTCAATCCCTCAGCGAAACTGGGATAAAGTTGAGCTAAAAGCTCACGATTTAAAATAAATTCATGAGGAAGTGGTATCTCTTTAGGGTCCACTCCAGCATCTAAGAGTTGATTAATAGGTAAAGAAACGTGTATTTGGTGTCCTGCCCAAGATAGAGATCCAAGTCCTAGTAACCCTGCTAAATGGTGGTTCAACATGGATTCTACATCTTGGAACCAAGCCAATTTTGGAGCAGCTTTGTGATAATGGAACCAACCAGCAAAAAGCATTAACGCTGCAAAGATTAATGCACCAATTGCGGTGCAGTAAAGTTGCAATTCACTAGTTATTCCGGATGCTCGCCAAAGCTGGAAGAGACCAGAGGTGATTTGTATTCCTCGAAAACCTCCACCCACATCTCCATTCAAAATTTCTTGGCCTACTATTGGCCAAACTACCTGAGCACTGGGTTTAATGTGAGTAGGATCGCCTAGCCATGCTTCATAATTGGAGAAACGAGCGCCGTGAAAGTACATCCCACTTAGCCAAATAAATATGATGGCTAATTGACCAAAATGAGCACTAAATACTTTGCGAGAGATCTCTTCCAAATCATTAGTATGGCTATCAAAATCGTGAGCATCAGCATGTAGGTTCCAGATCCAGGTGGTAGTATTGGGTCCCTTAGCTAGTGTCTTTGAGAAATGACCGGGTTTAGCCCATTTTTCAAAAGAGGTTTTAACAGGATCCCTCTCCACTACGATCTTTACTTCTTCCGGTGAACGAATGGTCATTGAGTTCTCCTCTTTCCAGACGAGACATGAGAAAAAACCCGCCGAATTTTTGAAAAAAAAAAAAAAAAAAAATATATATATATATTCTATATATTCTAAACTCGTCCCTCTCTTTATTTGCCAGTTTAGAACTGGAGCGACTATGATACGGAAGTCGCTTTGAGGCAGGTGTTCAAATTTATTATGACATATCTGATAGGTGCTTAATGGACCGTTACGAGATATAAAACTTTTCCGCCCAGTGGTAAAAAAGATATATCAATATGATACAATCCTTATCTTCATATCCAGATTTATTTATCCATATCTCTGGACCCATATGTTACAGATCACTTTTATGATTCAAAAGAACTTTGAATTGATGAATATTAATGAATCTTTCATAAATTCTATTTCTGGACGGGATTTACTCATAAAAAGATTTTTTGAACAATCTATAGAAAGTATTCTTTTTTATATTTTCTATTTTTTGATAATGACAATGCAATAAGAGAAGCTAATTCGCTCGAATAGTATGATAAATTTCAGAATCTTGACAATTTCGCAGTATAGTAGTGGGGAGATTTTCATTCTCCAAAACGTCCTGTAATCTTTAACCGATTTTGTGCTTCGATATAATTGCTTGGAGCAAGCGCTATAGCTTGTTTCCAATATTCAGCAGCTTGATCAAACCAAGCTTCCGCAATTTCAGGATCTCCCTGTTGAATGGCCTGTTCTCCTCGGTCGGGATAGATCAACTTCTCAAAGTTTTCTTCCCTTAGAACCGTACTTGAGAGTTTCCTACCTCATACGGCTCAATTAACTATTCTTTAGTCCTTTACCCAAACTTTCAAAATAGGATAAATACGTTCAGCTTAACCGAAAGAACAGAATGGGTCAATGACATGAGTTTCAAACTTCACTTTCGATAAATGATCAGGTTTTATCTTTTCTCCCACCCTAAAAAGATGAAGTATTAGAAATAAAGAGATCTACTTCAGATTATCCAGATAAAAATCTTTTTAAGAGGTAACTATCTATGTTCTGTATAGAAATTTTGAATAATACTTTCCTACCAGGAAAGTACTTCACGTCTTTAGGATCTGATGCTACACCGCTGCTCAATAACCTAGTAAATCAACTCTATTACATTACATAAATAAATTCCTTATTTTTGCCCATGAGCAGATTTGATCGTATCAGCCCGAACTTTCAATAATTGATCTTTATGGTGCTTTCTTCCATCAATTGAATTGATTTTTTTATCCATAGACTATCCAGGCTATATTTACCCATTCATATTTGGGCTCCTATGAGGGATATTCTTTTGACTACAGCTGATAAAAAACCGTTGTTTTGGACGGTGCATATGTAGAAAGCCTCTTTTTTTTTTTCGTACTAGACGAATTCATTCTATAGTACAGATAGCCGCACGTAATGACAGATCAAGGCCGTATTATTAAGAGCTTGTGGTAAAGACGGGTTTCGTTCTAATGCTTGGAAATAATATTCTAAAGCCTTAGTATGTTCCCCATTACTTGTGTGGATAAGACCTATATTATATAATATATAACTTCGGTCATAGGGGTCAATTTCCGGTCGCATGGCTTCATAATAATTTTGTAAAGCTTCCGCATATTCCCCTTCGGATTGAGCTGACATTCGTTACGGTCGTTCATTCAATTGAAATGATCTCCGCTTCAAAACCGTACATGAGAATTTCACCTCATACGGCTCCTCCTAAGTAATCAATTCAATTGACAAGAAAAAAGATTTTCCTTATGATTATGAATTAACAGGAACTAGTGTATTTCCAATGAATCTCTAGCTATCCTTCTTGCAAAGATTTTTTTTTCTAAATAACCAAGTATTTTAGTTTAGCACTAAAAACATAACCTCTAACAATTTCTTTGTCCTTAACGCACTGTCTTTTACGGGAATTATTCACTTCAACAGTCTCCGATGGTTCTAGCGGTATCCGAAGTACAAACGAGATGGATGTTTGTTGCCTCAACCATTCTAACTAGCCCTTCATAAAAAGGTCATATTATAACGAAGCATTTGTGTTGTCGATTTTAACGCGTAGTGCTTTTTCCCCTATGCACACCTATCATATAGATTTGATCATTAACATCTATGTAATAGATATAACCTTTCGCTCAATACTAGAATCTCAGAAGATCAAAGCATCTAAGGCTGCATAAATCGGGGATACACGACAGAAAGAATTGTTCTATTTCTAAAACTCACCTTCACTAAGCGTAAGTTTTAACTTAATAAATATCCCGCCATTCTACGAAACGAGAAAAAGTAGAAAGAACAAAAAATCAAATCACACCATCTCTGTAATAGGTAAATGCCTTTTTCTCCCCTGAAGCCATTGGGATTATCTGCAATAATATATCCGCTACAATTGTGAAAGTCTTGTCGATAAAATTGTCATTTCTCTGAGATCTAGGCATAGTTAATTAATAAATTTGATAATTTCTTTCATTCCCCATACGGAAATGATTCCATGAACAAAATTATTTTCCAATGCACAATAGCATAATAAATCAATTTCCTTATGATCGCAAATATGTAAACTGAATAAAGAAAAATTGGGAATATTTGAAAGAGTTCATTAAATTGATTGATGAACAATCAAAAAAAAATTTGAGAAAATGTTTATATCTATATAATGCGAATCTAAGAAGTTTCGCGCTCGTTTGCTCATGACCCCAACGATAAAACGAGTAAGTAAACGGCAAATTGGTGAACATAAAATGAGAAAATGATGGTTGTGTTTGTGCATACTTATTTTATTCTAAAACATAGAATTTATTGAGTATATAAGAATATAGTCATTATGATAGAATTTGTATCATTATGGTACAATTTGTACCATTAATTCTTACCGACCGAAGAATTATTCTTAATATATAGGATCATTATGGATCAATAGATCTGGCTTAATTTCACAATTGGATCGGCAATAAAAACCCGAATAATCTAACAATAATAGGATTAGATCGATGAAAAATGAAAATATCTTGAAATAAGAAGAAAATAAGTTTGGTAAAATACTCTTTTGTCTTTATTCATAAATACTTGACTTATGCAAAAGTCAAGTATCACTTTAATAATTTAGAAAAGACTTGTTGTTTTCATTTTGTTGACAAATAAAGGATCGTGTAGGAAAGATGGCTGAGCGGTTCAAGGCGTAGCATTGGAACTGCTATGTAGACTTCT
>BSBK01013367.1:2500-100000 GCA_027943335.1 Chamaecyparis obtusa
TTTTGATAAGGGGAATGGACAAATCTTGGTTCCATAGGTTGTATATTAAAGGGATAATTTCATCCTGGTGTGCACTTGATATGTGACTTCTACTCCTCACCTTTGCATTTTGATCTACAAGAGGTATAACCTTCTCTTGATATAATACCTTTGGGGTATCGTAGAAATTATCTCCACAAAGACCACTGTCAGATTTTGAATATTTTTATAAAGAATCATTTTCATTGGCATATATGTGTAATAACCTTTCTCCTTCACTATTATGTTCCCTCACATGTGTTGTAGTAAATTTTCCACCCTTCCTTAGCCAGTTCTTCCCTGATTGTGGTAATTTATGAGTGTTTCTTGATAAAATCACTCATAGTTTTTCTTTTATTCATGATTTATAATTTGTAAATACACACTAGTTCTAATCCTTTGAGTTTCCACCCACATTATATGGGGAATGAGAACTTTGAATAGAAAAACCTTGAGAATCTAAAGAAAATTCAAACAAGACACAAAAAACATGGAGTCCCAAATAAATTGAAACACATAAGGTGAACTTATGAGAAAACCTTTTGACTAACTTGATAGAAACTAATCTAACACATAATACAAAACCTATGGACATTCCCATAAACAGTCCCCAGTAGAGTCACCATTTTGTTGGATTATGATTTAACAAGATTTAAAAGAACCAAGAGACAACAAACAAAATACACATGGGGGTTAGCTATTTCCCATTTTTAACATATTCTATTTGACCTTGGGCCAACTAACAAGGCAACAATACCTTCTACACTTCTAGCTTTGTAGAACCAAGATGGGTACACCTGATATTTGACAATTTCTTCATATTTCCTCATTTATAACCCCTTTAAAGAAGATCTTGTCACTAAAACTTATTTTATTGGATGCTATTAAATAGATCTTAAAGTAGCCAACAATTCATCTATTAGATCACAATAGTAAGAGAAGACCATCTTTAAAACCCTTTTTCTTCTAAGAAATGATTGAATTGAAATTTGATGTTTATTTTCAACCATAAACAACATAAGAACATTTTCCTGACTACTTAAAAATTGACTAGTACCTTATCCATTGTTATTATCAAAGAGTCACAGAAACACAATGAAGATTATGATCTATTTACTCACTTTGTAAATAAATGTATCAATTATTTATCAAAAAACCTCATGCTTATAATATCATTTATTATATTTTAGTGATTTTATCAAATCATAGAAGCATTTACTCAATTCCTTGAACCAATAGAAACAATGAGAAGATATACAACCTAAAAGAGTTAAAAATGAAATTAAAGACTTGCTCAAATATTCATAAAATCAACAAAAACAATATAAGAGGAGACAATATTTTAGACACAAATATCCCTGCAATACTTTTGTATTAATCTCCTTGCTCGAAAAAAGTCCATAGAAGCCAATAAGATTCTACAAACCATGAAACTCAAGAATTTGGCTAAGTTTCATGCCTATAATTTGGTTTTTAAAAAATACACGATAGGTGCAGATAAGATGCATGACTTAACTACAAAGTAGTATAACCTCAATTCCCTACCTTGTGGATTGGGCTCATGGGAAAAAGACTACATAACAAGGAATTAGAATTCAATAGTAGACAAATGTACATTTTCTATACTAAAATTGTTTACCATCTATAAGCTTGAAAATAGTGTCTCTTGGGTGCTCTCAAAGCCAATAAAGAGGAATATATTATACATGAAACCTCAAATAATTTTTTGATCTCCTTCCCATTAATCAGTTGCATGACATTACACATCTTAAACATTTCAAGGAAATAGATTGTGGGAGAAAATGTAAATGCATTACATGATCAAATAATGAACATGATAGAGAATTTACATTTAAAAGGACCAAGCATGGTAAGTATGTTAAGCATGGGAAAAATAAATATAAGGTGATTCCTTACAAGAAAAAAATATTTTCAAGACAATCCCTATCATACTTACTTAAGAAAACAACTAAGCAGGTACCAACATGCATGAAAGATTTTATTGTCAAGGACCCCAATATGCCACAAACTATCCTAAAATGTTAAATCCTAGCACAAAAATCTATGCCATGTTTGAATATGCAAATAATGATTGGGAGATAATAGATAGTAGTGATATTTCCTATTCGTTAGGGCCTTATTCTTAGATTGTATAATTTTATTTATCTATTTCTCTTGGATCAAGCCATAACTCCTCTACATCCATTAATCCCAATCTTTTTGTTGAGATTTCTAATTCAAAATATAGCTAATGGGCCTCTTTGTCTAGTCTAATTGCCCCTGTTTCTAGTACTAGGGTTAACCCCCAAAGATGGATAAAATAAAAAATCCTTCTAAGCACAAGAATGTATCTCAAGAGGAGGTCCTTGATGTTTTTGATGGTTCTTTGTGCTCCTAGTCTACTCAGTTAAAATGAACCCTTGACATTACTCCACCAAAGTTTAAGAATTTGAAACCTATGCCATCTTGTATAAGCTTCGTTCACCATTCCCTTGTTTCATCCCCCCAAGAAGGTTAATTTATTTAATTTTCTAGAGGTGATGGAGAAAACTAGTAGTCTATGTGTGCTCTATAATATACAAAATGAGATCATGAACTAGCTATTAGCCCAACTACATACAAAGAAAAATATTAATAGCGTGTGGCCTTGGCCAAAGCTAATGCTAGAGTAGGTGGCCAGTCTAAATCTATCCATGATGAAAGGGGTGTGAAAGTAGCCAAATATATTTCTAACAAGCTTAGTGATTAGATGAATATTGAGGAGAAAATTCAGCAGCTTCTTGTATTGGTTCCCTCTAAGGAGGGGAAAAAAAGAAAATTTGTATGCCTTTGTAAAAGTAAGAAATAATCAAGAGGATCTCAAAAGAAACATTTCATATTTTGTGGATTACAGTAAGGAAATATTGACCAAGACCTTTGGTTCTCTTTAGATTCTCTAAAGGAACTTGAGCACATGTATTTGAAAGAAAGAGCAAGGAGATGATGATTGGTTTGATGACGGAGGTCCCTACTACTATGGCCCCTACTCAAGGGAATTAGAAAAAATGTTCTTTTTTGAACTTGCTCAAAGAGCTCGATCAAGATTGGAATGAGATTAAGCCCCCTCCCCTATAGTCTTTGGTCAAGGGTGTTTTACATTGGGTTGTTGTCCTTTCTGCTCCTTTTGCTACTAGTATTTAGGACTATTTAGTTTGTTGGATGGTCTCACTCCTTGTGATCCCCTTTCCTTTATACATTTTGGCTTTTCATAAGAGCTTGAGCCGTCTCCCAATTGATCTAATCATAACATTATTAATTAAATAAATTTTATTTTTCTTCATTTATATATTAATACCAATTTCAATGTAAGTTAGAAAATCAAAACCTTAATACATCTCTAATATATATTTTTATTTTTCAAATATTATGCTTTTTCATTAAACAGTCTTTACATTTATAATTTTCCTAAATAAGAAAACTTATACAATTGTCATCCACATATAGAGTTTCAACAAGTATATAATATTAAAACCAGAATATACATATAGGAGTACCAATACCCTTAACATTCATATTTAATATAAAAATTACAACAATAGTGGGGACATCAAATGTAGCCTGAAGCTTCTTCAAATTATGATATTAATGAAAGCATTTTATTTCGACCAAATAAAGAAACATAAAATCAATATTTTTTTTTATAAATTAAACAAAGTGCAATAATAAATAAACGAGAAACACTTAAAATTTAAATCACCATTGCAAATCAAACACAATTAGAGACAGTGTTATTCAATGATTTGATTGGATGATAATAAAGAAACACAAACATACAAATTGAAGAATAGGTACACCTTCAGCGGCTCCGCTAAATTTCAGTAACCTCAGCAAGAGTGGCTACTCAAATGTTCACATTTTCAAAAATATCTGCAAACCCTAGTGCAGCGATTTCTTCTTGTGACTGGGCAGCGACTTTAGCAAACCTTTAATGTCCAACAATTTTCGCGCACTCTGATAATTCCCGGCGATTGATCTCCTCTTGTCTGCAGCGATTCACAGTACCTAACAATCTGCAATCCTCCACATTTAACAATCTGCGATCTTCTATTTGTATGTGACAATAGATGCACTATGAATACGATCTCCTTTGCATATAACAATATCCTCAATAATCAATGATCTCAATTGACCTCAGCTCCAGAGATTTTCTCCCGGCAGCGGCGATCAATCAGCTTCTTCTTTTTACCAACTTTGCTTGCTCTGATACCAATCTGATCACTACAAATAAACAAAGAGACATTGAACACAGAGAATTAAACAATATGTCAAATTCTACATTGATCCACCTTCATTCATAACCATTACATAATGGCTCTTTATATAGAGGTCTTTAGATACATTCAGAACAAGCTTACATGTTTCTACAATGTTCTAAAATACAATTTCTAGAAACTTATTACATGCCGACTATCACAAACATAAAATATAGTACTATAAATTTTACCTAATCCGAGGACCTTTCCAGAGAGAAATTACATATCCCAACAATAGAAACATAATTGCCAACCCCAAAAATAATTTTCCCAGCCATTATACCTTCACAACTGGGTGACAACCTCTAAGAAGACATTAATCAGCAATCGACATGCTTTACATTAGCGTTCAACACGATTCAGTGAATGAACAAAAAGACTCAGCATTCAGCGTTCAATGTGCTTCAAGGCATTCAAGGTGCTTTACTTCTGTCCAACTATCTTAAGATTTTCTGAATGAACAAAAGCCTCTACGCGCAGCTTCAAGGCGTCAAAAGCCTCTATCACACTATCAATTAATCAGTCCAGTGGTGAAAGTAGAGAGATTGCCAAATCTTAACATCCAACTGCAAACTGCTTGATTGCAAAACATTACACTTCTCTGATACCAAAACGAAGGAGAAACACTTCAAATTTAAATCATCATTGTAGATCAAACACAAAAAAACAGACACTATTATTCAATGATTAAATGAGATGATTTTTTATTGCTATGCAAAAGCTTTTAAAAGCCTTATTCCATAAAAATTGCCACAAGAATAATTAACATTCAACTAATTTTTTTTTATTTTTTATCTAAACTACTAACGTAAACCTAAATTAATGTAATATACAAACAACAGTTTTGAGATGGATACTAAGCATCACAATCTATATGAAGTACATCATATTTTTCTGTTTAGATACGGAGAACACTTTCCTTATATATATATGAAAGTCATATAACGTTCAACTCTAACTAAACATAAGTTGTTTCTTATTGCAAAATATTACACCTTCTCTGATACCAAAACGAAGGAAAAACACTTCAAATTTAAATCATCATTGTAGATTAAACATAAAAAGAAAGACACTATTATTCAATGATTCAATCAGATGATCTTTCATTGCTATGCAATAGATTTTAAAAGCCTTATTCCATAAAAACTGCCTACAAGAATAAATAACATTCAACTAATTTATTATTCGTTTATCTAAACTACTAACGTAAACCTAAATTAAGGTAATATACGAACAACAGATTTGAGATGGATACTAAGCATCACAATCTATTTTTTTAAATTAGCTAAAGAAAGGGCTGAAGCTGAGAGTTTTATATTGAAAATAATTTAAAACTACAAACGTAGCTTTAGAAAACCAAATAAACCAAGGAGCATCACAATCTATATGAAGGAAGGAGCATCACAATTTATCCGGAGTACATCATATTTCTCTTATATTTTACTATTATGAAAAGGAAGCTTAAAAATGACAAACTTGAAAAATGTTTAGATACGGAGAACTCTTTCCTTATATAAAACTTATACAATATATATATGAAAGTCATATAATGTTCGAACTCTAACTAAAAATAAGTTGTTGCTTAAGCATAATGAAATGCAAAAGCAAATACATTATTACAATAAAATAAAAATAGAAGTATCATCTATGTTTCTGCTTATTAGAAGTATAGAGTAAAAGAGAGATTTTCATTTTTTTATAATGAAAATTCTTCAATTTTCTATACATTTACTGGATCAATTAAAATCTTAAATATTTGATTCTTGAACACCTTGTGACAATCTGTAAGCCCATCTCCAAATATATAGAGAAATTGTACTCCTCTGGTAATATTGACACACATCTTCTCCCATTCAAGGAAAGAGGAATCTGGTTTCAAAAATTCCCTTGCCAATTCCTTCAATAACTCATTATTGAATTCAGTGATGTGATTTACCGCCTCCCCTTCTGAATAATTTGGATGATCCCTCATATAACAAGAAATAGATGAAGCGGCCTTTCCATGGAGCCTCTCTTCCTACAATAACATTAGAAATATGTTAATATTTCATTTTTCATTACAATTATTTCTATAAAAGGAAAAAGAATTAAAACCTCGAAATCATTTATATCATCAATAAAGCGCAGACACCATCGCATAAGTTGAGAAAATTTTGATTTATCATGGTAAATCTTCTCAACATCTTCATCACGTAAAATAGGAGATGCTAGGAGGACAGTATGTAGCAATATCGGTCCAAATGCTACACTTATTTTAGTACACTTTATGTACTCATTGTAGCCTGGAAAATATCCTATTAATTTCCATCGTGCTTGCTCAAAGGAAGCATCCACATAATCTGACCACTAAAACACAATGCAATGTACGTGTTAAATCAAGTTTATAATTTCATTGCATGATCTATATAACCATTTCTATTTTTAAATATAATCAAAATTATTTTTACATGAAATTCAAATATAAATACAACTACTAATATTTCCATCAATATTGTCTAAAAGCTAAATATAAGATTCAACCTAAATTAATATTTCCATCCATATTGTCTAAAACCTAAATATAAGATTCAACCTAAATTAACATAGTATTATTTTTATTGATAATAAAATATGATTTTAAATATAAGTTTACATACATACATACATAAATAGACACTAAATAAGTAAATAAACAAATAAAGAGTTAGAAAATATCTAGTACTCTGTACTAAACTGTCAATTTCTTTTTGTTAGTTTCATAAGATTCCTTTTTTATAAAGTTTCAAATTTTTTATTATTGTATGTCTAATTGTTCCAAACTCTTATAAATCTACCATTAGTATAATATTTTATTTGATATCTATTTTTTTAGTATAATCTACATAATAGGTTTAAAAATACATGAAGAGAGCCTTGGAGAAGTATACATACTGCTTTTGTAACAAAAGGCATCATGTCACGCCCTTGCATTTTAGTAGCATCACTTGTCAATTCATGAACTATTTTGAAAACAAATTCAAGGCATGTCTTGAGGTTGTAGGGAATATTTTCTATAAAAGAAACATCCCAACCTTGAGTAATGGCCTGAGTAATACATTTGAGTTGCTCAAGTGTTGCATAGTCATCAAAAATGTCATCCACAATTGTGACAACTATTGTGGCTTTTGCTTGAGCAATTCTACTACTAGAAAGCTCCAATTCATCTGAACTAACTACCCAAAAAAGATATTCAATTGTTCTTTCCCTTGTTGCAACTAGCTTGGAGACGCCAGAATCGGCCCACCAACTGCCATTTAGATTAAGATTTATAAGAAATAATTTTAAAATTAAAATAAATTAAGAATAATATAAATTTAAAATAATATTAATCCAATTATATGAAAATTTTCAAGAGACAATTTCATGTCATAAAAAGAAAAATTTCATTGCTTATCTAGTACAATATTTACTATTTACTAACCAAGCATTGTTTATCTTAAAACAATAATATTTTACAATTCACATCATTACTTAGGAATTATAGTATGTAGAATAAATATTTAAAAAATATTCATCATATTATTTTGATCTATTATCAAATATATAAAAAATTAAATATCTTATAAACTTAAATAAAAACATTATACAAATTAGGTCATAATGATATCATCATATTCCACACAATTTTAGTCAAATATTGGTCAAATAGTGATCCAAACATAAATAACTAAAAAAATTAATAGTTAATTCTATTGAAGCTCTTTAAAAGAATGAAATAACTTTTGTATATTTACTATGAATTAAATAATAGAGTAACAAGTCTAGATTATTATAAGAAGTAAAACATTCTGGGTATCTCTGTGTTTACTTGAGAAATTACCTTGAAAGGTTTTTCATCTCCAACTTGTATTGAAATTGTAATATATTAAAATTCAATTTGGCAAGCTCTATAATCATTTTGTCTTTTACCCTAAAAATATTAACAAAAATATGTTTATAAAATATTTCAATTATCTCCACTAAACACCAATATTTTAGTTCTACCTCTCATTATCTAACTCAATTATCTCTACTAAAGAACAATAGTTTAGCTCTACCTCTCATTATCTAGCTCGTAGATTTCTAGAAAATTTCTTGCATCCCATCTAGTAAAAGTTCGAGGGCATCCATATGTAATAGCAAACTCCACCTATAAAACAAATAATAAAAGTTAAATAATTAATTTTATATATTCAAGTTTCAATTTAAGACTCTCTTATGTATATACCTTGATTACTTTCTTAAATATAATAAAATTATTTTACAACAAAAATTATAATAACAAAAATGTATCACCTCTTTGAGAAAACTTTTCTTATATTTGTCTCCTAAATTTTCCAATAGCTTATTAAGATATGAAGTGCTAAATACTTTAGCCTCTTCCATAATAATTTCTCCAGGTAATGCCACACTAGAAATTCTTATTAGGTTGAGCATACTTCTCATCATGTTCTCTTCCTCAACATTATTCTCATCGTTTCCTCTAGAGAGGATGAATTGTCCCTTATTGTCCTTGAAATTCTTCAACGTATCTTCTCACCATACATAACATTACAATCACTAATTAATTATGTTTCCAAATATGGAAATTAAACTATTTAAATATATGCAAAAATATCTTAAAAGTGAAAATAGATTTTTTTTAATTACTGAAATAATATATTAAATAACAATAACTAATTAATTGTGCTTCCAAATATCCAAATTTAAAGATTATGTTAACATGTATTAAGGTATTTAGATAGATGCAAAAATATCTTAAAGTGAAACTAAATATTTGATTTTATTCTAAAATAAAATGTATCTATCAATGAAAAATAAATATTGTAATAGAATATTCTTTCAAGATAAGAATCGAGATTAAGAATAGCTCCAACAAGACATTACAATAATTCAAAGAAATCAACAACACAAATTAGAATGAGGTGATACAAATACATAATATGAATCACAAAAAGGATCATTTTCACTTTAATTTTTTCTGAGTTTGATTGTGTAAAAAGTTTTTATTATCAACCTTTCAAATCACACTATATGATACATCATCAGAATCATGATGAAACATGATCTTGCATTCTGATGATAGATCATGTAAAGTGATGGGAAACATCCATGTTAAATTGTTTTACAAAATTGAACCCAAAAGCATTTAATAAATTGTAAAACTCTAATAGTTAAGATCATTCTTCTCAAGAACATCGAGAACAAACTCCTTTCCAATAGATTTTTAAAATATATTGTCTGGTAGCTTCACCCAAACATATCATTAAAGGACTGAAAACCATTTGGACTGTTATTTGAATACCTGCAGACACATCATAACGATGGAGTCGAAGTACTCTGAGTCCTAAAGCCGTGGCATTCAAATCCTTTGTGGCACTTTTGCAGCCTAATCCTATCCCCACACTTCCATCCCAACAGCTGCATCCATTGTACAAAGAATTTTAAAACACTTACTAACAATCCAAAGGTTAATGATAATAGAGAATAGGATTTTAACAGACCGGTAAACGTAATCAAGAGCTTCTTTAATCTCAGCCTGAAAATATCGATCTATTCCAAGGCATTGTAAAGTGTCAGCCATCTCAATTCGCTCGATTAGGTCGCAATCTCCATTCTGCATTTTTTTTAACAAGATTCTCACTTGTTTCACAAGTGTTTCAGCACGTTCACGGTATTCATGTTCCTGAAAATTAATATTTAATTAGCATGGGAGAAAATTACAAAGAAGATTGTAGAAAGAAATTGAAATAGTTATTACCCCGTATGGCATGTCCATAGATTGAACAAAAGCGTCGTCCCAGTGGTTGACAGCATTGCGTGGTATGGAAGAAACAGAAGAAATGTGATCTCCATTCAAATTCGACATCGCAGAAGCACTTGAAAATAGTCTCTCTCCAAATAAAATTTATATTGTAATGTTTAATGCTTGTGTTCAACTTCATAATTACACTGCTATTTATAGTGCTTTTCGTACACTTTGCCTGTTATAAGAGTGACGACCGAAGTTCAGTCTTGAACAAAGTGTGAATTTGGTGTACAGTGAATGCGTTCTTTGGTGTACATAATGAGAAAATGGCTATGTTGTAAGAGTGACGACCGAAGTTCTGGATTATTCAAAAAGAGATGCATTCAAATATCTCGAGTTCAACGAAACGTGTTCAACGATATGTGTTTGTTTGTCTCGAGTTCAACGATATGTGTTTGTTTGTCAAATTTTTTTTTGTCGAGTTTAACGAAACATGTATTTTTTTTGTTTATTCCTTAAAATAAAGTAATAATATATTCACTAAATATTAAAATTTGTATAAAAAAACTATAAACGAAGGCTAACTAGTCTTGCACACCAAAATCACCTATATTTAACAATTTTTTTTTTTTGTTGAATGCAAGAAATAGAAAGTTATCACGAATGAATTTTCATAGGAGGTAATGATGTTAAATGGATGGAGCGAATCCTATTAGAAATTGATTGTATTTTTAGTCTACAATTTAGTCTCTATAGTTTTAGTTTATCCATTATCAAGGTCACAACTATTATGAAATAAAATAATTAACATAGGAAAAATATTCAGCCATGTGGGATTTACTTTGAAATTAAGGATATATTTGCATTTATTCATTATTGTATACCACAAATTTGAATGCAAATTAGTGCTAATGGAGCCTAAATTTTTGCAAATTTAGGCTTCCATTTTAGAACTTTTTCTCTAATTTTCTTATCATGATTAATATTATATATTCATTGTAATATCTATTAAATATGAGTTTGTATATCATTGTCTAGATTGCTCCTGCTGTGTATGATGAAATGTGTGGCCACACTGCACAAGCGAGGGGAAATCATATGAGAAAAGTAGAAGATAATACAGAAACATTGTATGATCCAAGGACAGTTACTATCATGATTTTTCACCAGACATATAAAATCTGAAGATGATTAGAGTATTTGTCTGGCGTATTCATGGGATGATCATCAGAGACTGATGGTGACAAACCAGATGTGAGTTATAAGAAGTGAGAAATGCTACAGTATTTTCCAACACATGAAGAGTGTTTTTCAATATAGTTCAGATATTAATGCTGGAAAATCTCGTGTCATCCCATGATTATTGTGAAAACTATGATGCATAAGGTAGCAGTAGTAATCTTTTTACAGATTCCATTATTATACAGTGATTAAAATATTATAACCAGGCGTCAATCTAGAAAAGTGTATCCGTGTTGACATCAATGAGCGATGTATTATCAGTGAAGCTTTTATTTGAAATCATAAAAGGAGGTGCGATCATATTGATATTGCATAACAGAATGAGTTCAAAATGGCGATTAAGAATAGGGTCTGAAGATACCGCGTTTTAGTAACATGCAGAGATTACTGTGTCTACCGAGTTCTGAAAATCTCCAAATTATTCACGGGCGTCAGAATTGAGTCCTCTCGATATAATATTTCAAATTGGATGCACCCTTGACCATATTCTTATTTGCCGGTTGTCGGTATCTAAACATTGTTTCATGGTTATTGCAGGATGCAGAATTGCCACGAAAAGCACAGAGGATATATGACAATGGAATAAGGAGATACGCATAGGAGGAAGGCACAATTGACAGTCTGCACTACCAACTTGGAAGCCCCGTGGAGTTACAGAGATACCTATGGCATCCGTGAATGATCCCGTGAACACTGCAGACGTTCAGGAGGCCAACCGAAGGTAATTCCCGCATGGAGTCACGTTTGCAGGAAGGACATTACTATATTTGTGTAATGACACTGGCACTTCAGAGAAGCATTTCCATCATCCTGTGCCAAAGAGATTGAGTTTGCTTTGTCCATACATACCAAGAAGATGGTAACGTCAGAGCCATTTCATTTTTATTGCCACCAAAGGAAAGTATTGTGTCTATAGGAACAGACGGCATGAAAGACTCCAGTATATTTCAGGCCAGATCAGACAAATATATCCAAGGAAGTATCGCACATCTGCAGGAGGAGGAAGCATTGAAAAGGCAAAGAATTATCTCCATATTCCATAAATAATGATAATCGGATTGTTCCTATTCACAAAGCAAAGTGATACGGGATTTGCAAACTTCGAATGAAGGGAGTATGATTATTATCAGCGCTGGTTTATTCATACGGGTTTATGAAAACGCTTATGTTTTGAATTAACAAGTGTTTGACTACCTGTTACCGAGCAATGCGTTTGTTCAGAAGAATCTCCACCTGTCACCCGTAAATGGACAATTAGATATAATATGTTTGTGGTTATATTACAATTAGTATTCGAAGCGATGTGTCTCTTAAAAAACAACCGCATCAACCTTTTCAAAATATATATATATCCCTAAAAAACTGTAGAGGGGGAGAGCCCAAAAAAAAAAAAAAAAGGAAGAAAGAGGTCTACAAGATATGACATATGATATTTTTATTTTTAGCCAAGATATAAATTTTGAACAAAGCTTGTAAATTTATTTTGAGAGGCAACATATATTTTCCTAAGCGTTGATACAGATTGATCGGGTTGATCATCTCAGGAGCGTCCCCGATTTAATTTTGTTTTCAAGCGTAATTTGTAAGAAAATTTTATTTTATTGGTGCAGACTAGAGCTTTTTAATTTATTTATTTTTAATTGTGTCCTTTATTAATATTTTAATAATTTCTATAAATATTTTATTTTTCAGATAAGTGGATTAGATTAATATTGCATTTTAAAATTAATAAACGTAAATATTGTGACACATTTAATTGTTCTTTTATTTACGTCTAGTTTGTCTCTGTACTGAAGGAGTTAAAGCGCATCCTGGATTATTTTAAAATTGCATTAACATATTAATCTGTCGCATCTGAATTACTATTTTATTTATAGTTTAAATTTATTAAAAAAATTTAAAGTTGTACGTTCAATTTTGAATATAGACTCTGTTTGCCCAATTAAGTTAGACACTGGTCTTCATTTGTTGCTATAAAGTCGTTATTTATACGCTGGCAATTGTTTATATTTTTCTATTAATAAAAATATTATATTCATTCATAATTTCGCATTTATTTTAAATTATCCATATAATTATATAATTGTTTATCTTTTGCAATATAGAACTTGAAGCATTATTGGCATTGTTTTAGCTATTTAATATCATTGTGCAAAGTTGAAAGTTTCCTTTCATTTTTCTATTAAGGATCCTTTCATTGTATTAAATAGTTATATTATTCTACTATAAACATCCTGGGTCTAAGTGTGTCGATTCAGGAACAGGTGCACCCGCCTCGGCCTTGCAGAGCCAGAAGTGCAGGGAACTGGAATAATATCACTTGGTTTCGTCAAGTTGGCCACAACCATTTGGATATTCGATAATCAAGTTGACAAGACTCGAAGAATTCCAATCCGTCAGTTTTGGGAACCAACAAGTGCATTGTCAAGGTAAATATGTGTTTTAAAAACTTTATTTTTGGAAGAATTTAAAGTAAATTGCTATGGTCAAACATACAATCACAATTTAAATTATATTTAGCCAGTCAACAAAGGAATCCTTCTAAAAGAAAACTCTAGAAGACAATTGATTTTAGATTTCTCTTTTTCAAATGATATAATTTAAATAATGCTTGGGCATTGTTTGAGAGCTATCATTATGCTCAATTTGTGTTGAATATGTATATGGTCATGTTGCATGTCTAAGTTGTAGGAGCCTACACAATATTGAACTCATAGGATGAAAATTACAGTTCAGATGGGTACTACTATATATTGGATGTGCCTATGGTATCAATTGTCAATGTTATTAACTATGCAACCTACTCTACTTTGTCTAGTGTGCTACATGTCTTTCATATACATTGTGTTCTATACATCATACTGATGGGTTGTGGTAGCAATTGCATGCATATTTTACCATTGAGGACCTTCCAACTATTATGATTAATTTATATAATAAGAAAATAGTTACATTAATTAGAAATAATATTGAATAATTTTTTAAGCAAGCAATGTTCATTAATGTAGGTCCAACATGTTCTATTTAAGATGTGTCATTTATTGTCCATTTGGTGTGGATGAAGAATTCATCAATATTCACATATTATATACATTATGTAAAATAAAGTTATGTGTAATTTTTTTAGTAAAATTAAATTATCTTAGTTTTTTAGTAAAAAAATCAAGTATAATTTGATAATATATTACTTGAATCAGTATAATTTACTTGGCTTTGACTTTGATCTTTCTTTCTTGTTTCCTCTATGTAGTGATGTACATTGTAATAACCATACTCTACCTCATTCTTCTTTTATTCATATGGTAAAAAAACTATGGGTGTCCACCAAAATTCTACCCTTAACATACACGTGTAAACATGCTTAATTTTAACAACTTACTATTTTGTTATTATTTTTTATTAAATTATAATTTGTTCACTTTATTGCAATATTTATATATTCACTAGATACTTTTTATATAAATTTACTATATGCATACATTGAATACATAATATTAAAATTAAGTAATATGCATATACATACATACATACATACATACATACATACATACATACATATATAAGACATTTGGTGAAGATATCAAAGGTAAATAAAAAGTTGTGAATACTCATTTTTCTCTTGTTTCTATTATTCCATATGTCAGTGTGCCTCCTCATGTTAATTTTTTTTATGCCAATTTTTGTGAGGCTGAAGAAGCTCCTTCCAGCCCTATATGGGAGAAAGTTAGTGAAATTTTTTGAATTCCTTAAAAAATTTATTTTAAATTCATGTCTAGCTATTACACGTTTTGGGAAAGTTTTTGCATCAAGTTCTTTGGTCTTCCCTAATGTATATTTTATGGACAATATTTTAATACACGAACAATAGATTTGAGATGGATACTAAGCATCAGCTGAGAGTTTTATATTGAAAATAAGCTAAAACTACAAATGTAACTCTAGAAAACCAAATAAACCAAGGAGATCACAATCTATATGAAGGAAGGAGCATCACAATTTATATGAAGTACATCATATTTCTCTTATATTTTACTATCATGAAAAGGAAGCTTTTAAATGACAAACTTGAAAAATGTTTAGATACGGAGAACTCTTTCCTTATATATAAAACTTATATATATATATATATATATATATATATATATATATATATATATATATATATATATATATATATATATATATATATATATATATATATATATATATGAAAGTCATATAATGTCCAAACTCTAACTAAAATTAAGTTGTTTCTTAAGCATAATGAAATGCAAAATCAAATACATTATTACAATAAAATAAAAATAGAAGTATCGTCTATGTTTCTGCTTGCTAGAGGTATAGAATAAAAGAGAGATTTTCATTTTTTATGATGAAAACTCTTCAATTTTCTATACATTTACTGGATCAATTAAAATTTTAAATATTTGACTCTTGAACACCTTGTGACAATCTGTAAGCCCATCTCCAAATATATAGAGAAATTGTACTCCTCTGGTAATATTGACACTCATCTTCTCCCATTCAAGGTAAAAGGAATCTGGTTTCAAAAATTCCCTTGCCAATTCCTTCAATAATTCATTATTGAATTCAGTGATGTGATTTACCGCCTCCCCTTCTGAATAATTTGGATGATCCCTCATATAACAAGAAATAGATGAAGCCGCCTTTCCATGGAGCCTCTCTTCCTACAATGACATTAGAAATATGTTAATATTTCATTTTTCATTACAATTATTTCTATATTTAATTTCTATAAAAGGGAAAAGAATTAAAACCTCAAAATCATTTATATCATCAATAAACCGCAGACATAGTCGCATGAGTTGAGAGAATTTTGATTTATCAAGGTATATCTTCTCAATATCTTCATCACGTAAAATAGGAGATGCTAGGAGGACAGTATGTAACAATATCGGTCCAAATGCTACACTTATTTGAGTACACTTTATGTACTCATTGTAGGATGGAAAATATCCAGTTAATTTCCATCGTGCTTGCTCAAAGGAAGCTTCCACATAATCTGACCACTAAAACACAATACAATGTACATGTTAAATTGCATGATCTATATAACCATTTCTATTTCTAAATATAATCAAAATGATTTTTAAATGAAATTCAAATATAATTTATACAACTACTAATATTTCTATCAATATTGTCTAAAACCTAAATCTAAGATTCAGCCTAAATTAACATAGCATTATTTTTATTGATAATAATATATCATTTTAAATATAAGTTTACATACGCATATATATAGACACTAAATAAATAAATAAAGAGTTAGAAAATATCTAGTACTCACTACTGAACTGCCAATTTCTTTTTTTAGTTTCATAAGATTCCTTTTTTATAAAATTTCAAAAAAATTATTGATGCTATCTCTAATTGTTCCAAACTCTTACAAATCTACCATTAGTATAATATTTTATTTGATATCTATTGTTTTAGTATAATCTACATAATATATTTAAAAATACATGAAAAGAGCCTTGGAGAAGTATGCATACTGCTTTTGTAACAAAAGGCATCATGTCACGCCCTTGCTTTTTAGTAGCATCATTTGTCAATTCATGAACTGTTTTGAAAACAAATTCAAGGCATGTCTTGAGGTTGTAGGGAATGTTTTCTATAAAAGAAACATCCCAACCTTGAGTAATAGCCTGAGTAATACATTTGAGTTGCTCAAGTGTTGCATAGTCATCAAAAATGTCATCTACAATTGTGACAACTGTTGTGGCTTTTGCTTGAGCAATTCTACTACTAGAAAGCTCCAATTCATCTGAACTAACTGCCCAAAATAGATATTCAATTGTTCGTTCCCTTGTTGCAACTAGCTTGGAGATGCCAGAACCGGCCCACCAACTGCCATTCCAATTAATATTTATAAGAAATAATTTTAAAATTAAAATAAATTAAGAATAATATAAATTTAATAAATTTGAAATAATTTTAATCCAATTATATGAAAAATTTCAAGAGACAATTTCATGTCATAAAAAGACAAATTTCATCAAATGTTTTCTTATTTAGTACAAGGGCATAAAATTAGCTCAAAATTCAAACAATTAAGTCTCTATCATTTATTACAAAAAATATTTACTAATCAAACATCATTTATCTTAAAAAACTAATATTTTAGAATTCACATCATTACTTAGAAATTATAGTATGTAGAATAGACATTTAAAAAATATTCATCATATTCTTTTGATCTATTATCAAATATTTACAAAATTAAACATTTTATAAACTTACATATAAAGATCATGCAAATTAGGACATAATGATATCATCATATTCCACACAATTTTAGTCAAATATTGATCAAATAGTGATCCAAACATAAAAATCTAAAAAATTTAATGGTTAATTCTATTGAAGCTCTTTAAAAGAATGAAATATTTTTTGTCTATTTACTATGAATTAAACAATACAGTAACAAGTCTAGATTATTATAGGAAATAAAACATTCTAGGTTTGAGAAATTACCTTGAAAGGTTTTTCATCTCCAACTTGTATTGAAATTGTAATATATTAAAATCCAATTTGGCAAGCTCTATAATCCTTTTGTCTTTTAACCTGAAAATATTAATACAAACATATTTATAAAATATTTAAATTATCTCCACTAAACAACAATATTTTACTTCTACCTCTCATGATCTAGCTCATAGATTTCAAGAAAATTTCTTGCATCCCATCTAGTAAAAGTTCGAGGCCATCCATATGTAATAGCAAACTCCACCTATAAAATAAATAATAAAAGTTAAATAATTAATTGTATATATTCAAGTTTCAATTTGAGCTTCTCTTATATATACCTTGATTACTTTCTTAAATATAATTAAACTATTTTACAAAAAAATTATCATAACTAAAATTTATCACCTCTTTCAGAAAACTTTTCTTATATTTGTCTCCTGAATTTTCCAATAACTTATTAAGATATGAAGTGCTAAATACTTTAGCCTCTTCCATAATGATTTCTCCAGGAAATGCCACACCAGAAACTCTTAATAGGTTGAGCATACTTCTCATCATATTCTCTTCCTTAACAATATTCTCATCGTTAGTGTCTTTGTTTCCTCCATAGAGGATGAACTGTCCCTTACTGTCCCTGAAATTCTTCAAGGTATCTTCTCACCATGCATAACATAACAATCATTAATTAAGTATGTTTCCAAATACCCAAATTAAGTTATTTAGATAAATGCAAAAATATTTTATTTTTTATTACCGAAAAAATATATTAACATAACAATAACTAATTAATTGTGCTCCCAAATATCCAAATTAAAAGATTATGTTAAAAGGTATTAAGCTATATTTAGATAGATACAAAAATATCTTAAAGTGAAACTAGATATTTAATATATCTATCAATGAAAAATAAATATTGTAAAAGAATATTCTTTCAAGATAAGAGTCAAGATTAAAATAGCTGCAACAAGACATTACAATACTTGAAACAAATCAACAACACAAATTAGAATGGGTGATACAAATACATAATATGAATCATAGAAAAGATCATTTTCACTTTAATTTTTTCTGAGTTCGATTGTATAAAAAGTTTTTATCATCAACCTTTCAAATCACATTCTATGATACATCATCAGAATCATGATGAAACATGATCTTAAATTCTGATGATAGATCACCTAAAATGATTGGAAATATCCATGTTAAATTGTTTTGCACACTTGAATCCAAGAGCATTTAATAAAATGTAAAACTCTGATAGTTAAGATCATTCAGAACAAACTCCTTTCCAATAGATTTTTAAAATCTATTGTTTGGTAGCTTCACCCAAACATATCACTAAAAGACTGAAAACAATTTGGACTGTTATTTGAATACCTGCAGACACATCATAACGATGGAGTCGAAGTACTCTGAGTCCTAAAGCCGTGGCATTCAAATCCTTCGTAGCACTTTTGCAGCCCAATCCTATCCCCACACTTCCATCCCAACATCTGCATCCATTGTACAAAGAATTATAAAACACTTACTAACAAACCAAAGGTTAATGATAACATTGAATTGGATTTTAACAGACCGGTAAACGTAATCAAGAGCTTCTTTAATCTCAGCCCGAAAATATCGATCTATTCCAAGACATTGCAAAGCGTCAGCCATCTCAATTCGCTCGATTAGGTCGTCATCTCCATTCTGCATTTCTTTTAACAAGATTTTCACTTGTTTCACAAGTGTTTCAGCACGTTCATGGTATTCAGGTTCCTGAAAATTAATATATAATTAGCATGGGAGAAAATCATCAGAAGATTGTAGAAAGAAATTGAAATAGTTATTACCCCGTATGGCATGTCCACAGATTGAACAAAAGCGTCGTCCCAGTGGTTAACAGCATTGCGTGGTATGGAAGAAACAGAAGAAATGTGATCTCCATTCAAATTAGACATCGCAGAAGCACTTGAAAATAGTCTCTCTCCAAATAAAACTTATATTGTAATGTTTAATGCTTGCGTTCAACTTCATAATTACACTGCTATTTATAGTGTTTTTGGTACGCTTTGCCTGTTATAAGAGTGACGACCGAAGTTCTTGATTATTCAAAAAGAGATGCATTCAAATTTCTCGAGTTCAACGAAACGTGTTCAACGATATGTGTTTGTTTGTCTCGAGTACAACGATATGTGTTTGTTTGTCAATTTTTTTGTCTCGAGTTTAACGAAACATGTATTTTTTTGTTTATTCCTTAAAATAAAGAAATAATATATTGACTAAATGTTAAAATTTGTATAAAAAAACTATAAACGAAGGCTAACTAGTCTTGCACACCAAAATCACTTATATTTAACAATTTATTTTTTGTTGAATGCAAGAAATAGAAAATTCTCAAGAATGAATTTTCATAGGAGGCAATGATGTTAAATGGATGGAGCGAATCCTATTGGAAATTGATTGTATTTTTAGTCTACAATTTTGGTCTCTATAGTTTTAGTTTATCCATTATCAAGGTCATATCTATTATGGAAAGAAATAATTAACATAGGAAAAATATTCAGCCATGTGGGATTTACTTTGAAATTAAGGATATACTTGTATTTATTCATTATTGTATACTACAAATTTGGATGCAAATTAGTGCACTGTCAAGGTAAATATGTGTTTTAAAAACTTTGTTTTTGGAAGAATTTAAAGTAAATTGCTATGGTCAAACATACCATCACAATTTAAATTATATTTGGCCATTCAACAAAGGAATTCTTCTAAAAGAAAACTCTAGAAGACAATTGATTTTGGATTTCTCTTTTTCAAATGATATAATTTAAATAATGCTTGGCCATTGTTTGAGAGCTATCATTATGCTCAATTTGTATTGAATATGTATATGGTCATGTTTCATGTCTAAATTGTAGGAGCCTACACAATATTGAACTCATAGGATGAAAATTATAGATGAGATGGGTGCTATTATATATTGGATGTGCCTATGGTATCAATTGTCAATGTTATTATGTAATGCCCAAAAACTATTGGGCAAAACACAACCAAATTTACCTTTTTAAAATTAGATGCTTATTACAAACAGAATAGCAGATAAATGACTTTTAAATGTATGATGCTTTATTTCTTACTTTTATTCAAAAAATTTAATTATTTTGTAATATCATGCATTGTTTTCTTAACTTGGAAAATTTCAAGATTTCAACAACATAGAGGTTGAAGGAAATAAAGCAATCAATAAATTAAACTCTTTCATATTTTCACAAAATTCATGTAACAACAACAGTTTTTCTTTATAATTGTAGGAATTTTACCTACAATGAAATATCCAATCTTTGATAAAAAATATTTTGAAATACACCTAATGCTAATTTCTCCATACAAGAGGATTTAATCAAACTTCATTTACAACTTTTCTCTTTATACATTTACAAATTTATGAATTTACATTTTGAATAAAACAAATTCTTTTAGGCTTGTCACGCCTAAATTAATCCTTTAATTTTTCTTTCAACTTCAAATCAGCAACTTCATCTTTTCATACTCAAGCAAAACCTGCAACACAAAGACATTTACCACATGACCATGGAGGCTCACCTCCCAGCCTAGGCCATTACATGGCCACTCTTGAGCTAGAGGAAACAAGGATAGATATGTTACAAACATTCAACACAAATTAAACATACATTCAACATTTTGAGACATGAACAATCACATTATTACTCCCATTCCCAACTTTGCACATAGGAATTTATATTTGATCCCAATGTGGGTGAAGGTGAAAATATATCATATGGAGATGTCATACTTTAAAAAAATAAGTACTATTAAATAGTCTTACATGCCTTCACAAGGCTCCTTTCCAACATACCAGCTCATCACAAGAGCATCAAAAACATCCCTTATGGCCCCCAAAGTATATCATAAGTAGACCTCAAGGATGTCCATACAACCAAGCTCTCAAACACATGGATTTCCCAACTAAACTCTTCACCCCAAGACATTCTCAAATCCTCCCAAAGAAGATAATTATCTTGCACACCCATTTCACAATTGATAAACACAAAAATGAGATACAAGGACAAAATACATTTCAGCATAAAAAATATATATATATATATATTACAAACTCACACAAAAGATCCATCTTCACAATACAATAACATGAACAAAACAAGGTAGAACCACCAACCTTTTCTCTAAGCAATGAAAATGGAGGTCTGTAGAAGAGTTATCCCTTTGCTTCCTAGCTTGCTTCACTTCTCAAACCACTAGAATTTCTCAAGTCCCTTCCTCTCCAACTCCAAAAGCATAGTCAAGAAGTGTCTAACTTTCTAGTCTTTTTTTCTAAAGACTCTAAAACATTTCTCTCTCCTTCCCTCATCCCAAAGTAAGTTAGGTTTCTAGATCCTTGCTAACTTGCCACTTGCCTTTGCTATGAAAATGAAATGAAATGTAATTCAAAACATGGAAAGGTGGGTTATCCTAAAAAATATTTCTAAATTTTTCATTACCAAAGATGACCCACTATGAGAGGCAATATGGAATCGTAGGGAAGTGAAAATGGTAAAAATAGGCCCCCTAACCCATGCACATGAGTTGAGACACTAAAAACCAACTCTAACTACACCATATGACACTATATAACCCTTCAAAAACCCTAGTAAAATTTGCATCCGAAAATAGAATCATGATGACATAAACTTTAGTTTCCTAAACCACTAACCAAGCCTAAGGATACAAAAGATAACCTAAGAAAAAGTTAGGGTCCACATCCCACTTAGGCATGCCATCTCATCACAATAGTGTCAAGTGACACCTCACAAAAGTACACATCACATTACACACTTGGCATGCCTAGTGGATATTTAATATTAACATTTTCACAAAATAAAATTATATTTAATAATGCATTTACAAATATTTACAACTACATACATACATACATCACATTTACAAATAAAATCACGTAACAATGAGGTTGTTCTCTTGTTAGAGCTAACCTTGGTTTTAAAATGATTTCACATAGGCCCATCTTTCTTTCTCCGCATTTACAACCATGGTCATAATCTTGCACACTTGATTTTGATGTCAGTATCTCATAAGATTAATGCATATATAATCATATCGAAAGTGAAATAGGATCAATAATAACATCTAAACTCAATACGTAAAGAAACTACATTTCAAAAATCATAAACATAATCCACATTATACCCTAATTTTCCAAACATCAAAATGTAAATTCAATTTTCACATAAACATGTAACCCTAAGTTAATCATTGAACCATTACACTATCAACATTACTATTCTATAAGATAACGTAACAAATATAGAATTCATAATTTATATATCATAAGGTAAGTATGAAACCAATAAAAGAATATAAAGAGTACGACTAACATTATCATCATATAAATCAATAACAGTCATCTCATAAGGTCTAATGATAGCAAGTCATAATCCAAAATAGGTCTAATGTCTTTAAACGATGTATCATCAAGATGAACCAAGTGTCAAAACCACTGTCGAGCTAAGATGGGTCGAGGTAGGACCTCACATATTAACTATGCAACCTACTCTACTTTGTCTGGTGTGCTACATGTCCTTCTCTTGCCTTTCATATACATTTTGTTCTATACATCATATTGATGGGTTGTGGTAGAAATTGCATGCATATTTGACCATTGAGGACCTTCCAACTATTATGATTAATTTATCTAATAAGAAAATACTTACCTTAATTAGAAATTAATATTGAATAATTTTTCAAGTAAGCAATGTTCATTAATTTAGGCCCAACATGTTTTATTTAAGATGGATCATTTATTGTCCATTTGGTGTGGATGAAGAATTCATCAATATTCACATGTTATATTCATTATGTAAAATAAAGTTGTGTAATTTTTTTAGTAAAATTAAATTATCTTAGTTTTTTAGTAAAATAATCAAGTATAATTTGATAATATATTACCTGAATCAGGATAATTTACTTCACTTTGACTTTGATCTTTCTTTCTTGTTTCCTCTATGTAGTGAAGTACATTGCAATAACCATACTCTATCTCATTCTTCTTTTATTCATATGGTAAAAAAAGTATGGGTGTCCACCAAAATTCTACCCTTGACATGTACATGTGTAAACATGCTTAATTTTAACAACTTACTATTTTGCTATTATTTTTTATTAAATTATAATTTGTTCTCTTTATTGTAATATTTGTATAGTCACTAAATAATTTTTATATAAATTTACTATATACATACATTGAATACATAATGTTTAAATTAAGTAAATATTATGATTATAATTTTTATTTATTTTCCTCCTTAATTACACACACACACACACACACACATATGGGTGAACCCACAATACTGGGTTACACTTTTTTGCCTGAATGGACATATACATAATAAACTAAAAAATTGTCAAATCTATAATTGTTAGAAAGCTCATTCCAAGTACTTATGATATGTAAAAGGACGTCTTCTTATTATTCCATTTGACCCCTACACTTCAGCCCTGAAGCCATGAAATGTTTAGAAGTTTATCAAACTCTACAAATTGCCCTTAATCAGGGACTTTCGATCGAAGTACCTAGTTTCAATAGAAAGTACTTTACATAAAACTATACAAATTGCACTCACATGGGGACTTTTCATATAAATTACTTTCGATAGAAAGTAGTTTCGATAGAAAGTATTTTTGATAGAAAGTAATTTCGATCGAAAATATCTAGTTTTGATAGAAAGTACTTTCGATCAAAAGTATCTAGTTTCAATAGAAAGTACTTTCTATTGAAAGTATCTGAGTAAACACGCGCTTTCATGATTTTTGAGATGAATTCCTTCCTCTGAAAAATTGTAACCCACTATTGTGGGTTCACTCATACATACATACATAGATATGTGTGTGTGTGTGTGTGTGTGTGTGTACATATATATGTATACATATATGTACACACACACACACTGTAGTACCTACTCGTAGGATGCTTTTTAGTTTGCTTTGTGTTTCAGTTGTATGACCAAACTCTTTTAGGTCACTTTTTATGTGATTGATTATTGTTTCATCAATGATGATTATGGATTATAATTATATGTTTATCAAGTATATGCGTAGATTAGATGATGATGTTTCATGATGTTAGATTACATGTTTTATATTGATTACGATGTACTTACCCCATACTTGCATGTGTATGGTGATTATGTGTTTGTATCTGTGTGATGTATTTGTGTGGTAGAGGACGGAGGCGTAGTTACTTGCATAGTCAAGATCCACACGTCTGACTGTACCCTATCATTGTCTGTTATATATAACATGTAGGTTAGATCATCTCTTGAGTTTTTTGTATATGCCTCTGGATTAGTGGGTCTTACCTTTCACTTTATTTTTGTAAACCTTGAGTAGTGAGCTTTCAGGATTCTTTGCTCAGTGATTTATCCTTGTTTGGTTTTGGTCATCTGATTGGGGTTTGTGGTTATCTCCTCAGCACGGTGGGGTAGGCCTTTGTGGTTCTACACGGACGGGTGGTAGTGATTCTTTACCATTTGAGATTCGACGTCCTAGTGCCGGTACTGATGATACTTCTACAGTTGGATGCCTGTATGGTTCTTCATTATTTCTTCATTGTTGGTTTCTTATCTTATCTTCATTTATGTAATCCTATATTAGTGTATCACATGTGATACCTAATATGGACATTGTACTTTTATGTTAGATTTATTATTACATACCCTGTGACATGTGCAGTGGATGTCAGTGTATTACTTATCATGGATGTCCATGAGGATTATATTATTGATGTAAGTTATTATTGTATCATTTATGATATGGAATCTTTTGTTATCTTTCTTTAGTTGTTTTATTTATTCTTAAGTAATTCTACGTCATGGGATCCTCGAGTTTTGTAATCTATGTTGGATGTTGTTTCAATGTGAGTAAATGGTAATTGCTTCCGCACTGTTGTATTATCTTGTATGTTAACTTTTTTTTTTAAAAAATGTTCACCAAACTTAGTTGCAAGTTATAGGTTAATCTCTCCTGGGTTCCTTGGCGGGGCATTACACACACACACACACACACACATATATTCAGACTTAATGCCTTTTGTCTCAAAAAATTATAATATATAAGACATTTGGTGAAGATCTCAAAGGTAAATCAAAAGTTGTGGATACTCAGGTTTCTCTTGTTTTTCTTGTTTGAACCAATTTTTGTGGAGCTAATGAAGCTCCTTCCAGCCCTATATAGGAGTAAATTGGTGAAAATTCTCAAATTCCTTAAAATAATTATTTTAAATTCATGTCTAGCTATTACACTTTTTGGGAAAGTTTTTGCATCAAGTTCTTAGGTCTTCCCAAATGTATATTTTATGGAAGATATTCGGCTATAATGATTTAGGATTTTTGATAGTTCATAGCTTTAGTAGTAAAAAATCTATTAGTTACATGTGTTAACTAAGAGTTGGTTCAAGACTATGTTTGATGTGGGAGCATCTAGGGTGTAAGAGCAATCTTGCATCACCCAAAAATATTGTCTAGTGTTTCATTAAGGGCTATTTTGGGAAAAGTTTACTATTTTTAACAAGTTTTTCATTTGAACATGGATTGTTCCAATTAGTTCCTTGGATGTTCATTTTGGATATCTAAGCATGTTGGTAAAGTTTCATGACAAGATCAAGTTTGGTTTTCAAGATCTTTTTTGACAGGGTGGTATGAAAACTTTAAACTCAACTTTGAAGGCCTTAGAGGTTTCAAAAGGGGTCAAAACTTGTTCAAAATATTTTGCATGATTGTATCTATAGAGCACTTCGAAGGGTTTCAAAAAAGTGATTATAATAGAAAATCAGGCTCACAGTTCACAAGATATGGCCTCTAGAAGTTGTGCTACTTTAGGAGAAAAAATAAAATCCCTTCAAATATTATACTAAGTGCCTAAATTCATCTAGGCCACATCCTTGGAATATTCTAATGTTGGAAAATTAATTTATCGGTGGTCAGTCTCAAGAGGGGGTTTACAATTTCAAGAACCTTCTAGTGTGGTTAAACTTCTGAGTATAAAGAAGATGAATAGGGGTTACCACGGGTAGTTCTGATAGTGCATATCATGGATCTATCTTATAGATTATTGTAATAAAAATACCCGTGTGACTGTAGCATATTTTTTTTAGGAATATTGTAATGTTGTTTCATTGAAGATAATAGAAAGTAAGTATTTATGTTCTTGAAATTGTTTAGTTCTTACAAGTTTCTATTTATTTCCCTATTGGGTAAACGTACAAATATGTGTCACACTATTATAAAGGAAAAGGTCAATAACATGCAAACTGTTCAAATTTAACTATGTAAAAGAAATATTTTTGTTTAGAATTTGAAGATAATGTAAACTGGATGAAATATATACATATAATTTAAAAAAAGAAATTTGAACAAGAATTGTTATAGTTTTTTAATTTTTGAAGTCTATTTTTTAATTGTTGAAAAATGATGAAAATCTGGGGCTAGTTCGTGCAAAAAAAGTATATGAAAATAATCTTTTTTCCCTCTGATTTCAAAATATGTTATAGATGACATGTATAGCTAGTGCATAAAAAATGAAAGATTGGTTTCCAATCTTTATTTTTTCCGTTATGACTACTCAAAGTCAAACTTATTTGAAATTGATAGTTTTTTGTTTCCATCAAATTTTCCCTATCAAACCTACACTATTTACAAAACAAATTTCATATTCTTGAAGATGACTCTCTCCTCTAGTATTAAATATAAAATTGATTTTATTTGTTATGATTTACTTGTTATTTCTTTTTTTGAAGCAATGTCTTCTCAAATGTTAAAATATGTATTTATAGTATTTAAAATTTTAATATATTATCTCTAATTAAAATATTATAAAACTTTTATGATGGTAATCGTGACTTTGAACTCTACAAAAGGGTATTTTTATTTTGTGAAGAAAGTTGAGTTTTGATGGAGAAATGAGTTGCATAAGTGAGAAGTTCTGTAAATTTCTATTTTTTTCTTGTTTGGTTGCCACATGGGATGATACATAGGCAGTTTTGCCCCGACTAGGTTCAGCCGAAACTATGACCAACCAAACAAGTTTGTATTAGGGACCGAGCCATTAAACCTCATATAAAACACAAATTTTGTGAATTAAAAATAATTTTTTTGGTTTGATACTTGTGAAATAATAATTTTTTTAAAATTAAATAATTTATTGGAAGTCCTCTTTTTCAAATGATATAATTTAAATCATGCTTGGCCATTGTTTGAGAGCTATCATTATGCTCAATCTATGTTGAATATGTATATGACCTCATGTTGTGTGTTTAAATTGTAGGAGCCTACACAATATTGAACTCATAGGATGAAAATTACTATTGAGATAGGTGCGACTATATATTGGATGCCTATGATATCAATTTTAATGTTATTAACTATGCAACTGACTCTACTTTGTATGGTGTGCTACATGTCCTTTTCATGTCTTTCATATATATTGTGTTCTATACATTGTACTGATGGGTTATGGTAGCAATTGCACGCATATTTCACCATTGAAGACATTCCAACTACTATTATTAATTTATTTGATAAGAAAATAGTTACATTAATTAGAAATTAATATTAAATTAATTTTCAAGAAATCAATGTTCGTTAATCAAGGTCCAACATGTTCTATTTAATATGTGTCATTTATTGTCAATTTGGTGTGGATGAAGAATTAATCAATATTCACATATTATATTCATTGTGTAAAATCAAGTTATGTGTACTTCTTTTAGTAAAATTAAATTATCCTAGTTTTTTTAGTAAAAAAAATCAAGTATAATTCGATAATATATTACCTTAATCAATATTATTTACCTCACTTTGACTTTGATCTTGGTTTCTTGTTTCCTCTATGTAGTGATGTACATTGCACTAACCATACTCTATCTCATTCTTCTTTTATTCATATGGTCAAAAAAATATGAGTGTCCACCAAAATTCTACCCTTGAGATACATACACATAAACATGCTTAATTTTAACAACTTACTATTTTGTTACTATTTTATAAATTTACTATATACATACATTGAATACATAATATTAAAATGAAGTAAATATTATGATTATAATTTTTATTTATTTTCCTCATACATATATATATATATGTGTATATATATATATGTGTATATATATATATGTGTGTGTGTGTGTATATATATATATATATATATATATATATATATATATATATATATATATATATATATATATATATATATATATATATATATATTTTCATTCAGACTTAATGCCTTTTGCCTCAAAAAAGTTATAATTTATATAAGACATTTGGTGAAGATCTCAAAAATAAAAATTTGTGGATACTCATGTTTCTCCTATTTCTATTGTTCCATAGGTCAGTGTTCCTCCTCCTATTAATGTTGTAGATGCCAAATTTGGTGGAGTTGATGAAGCTCCTTCTAGACCTATATAGGAGGAAGCTGATGAAAATCCTTGAATTCCTTAAAAAAAATATTATAAATTCATGTCTAGCTATTACACTTTATGGGAAATTTTTTGCATCAAGTTCTTAGGTCTTCCCAAATGTATATTTTATGGAAGATATTTGGCTATAATGATTTAGGATTTATGATAGTTCATAGCTCTAGTAGTAAAAAATCTATCAGTTACATGTTAACTATGACTTGATTCAAGACTATGTTTGATGTGGGAGCATCTAGGGTGTAAAAGCAATCTTGCATCACCCAAAATTATTGTCTAGTGTTTCATTGAGGGCTATTTTGGGGAAAAGTTACTCTTTTTGGAAAGTTTATTATTTTTAGTAATTTTTTCATTTGAACATGGATTATTCCAATTAGTTCCTTGGAAGTTCATTTTGGATATCTAGGTATGCTGGTAAATTTTCATGGCAAGATAAAGTCCAGTTTTCAAGATCTATTTTGACAGGGCGGTATGAAAACTTTAGACTCAATTTCAAAGGCCTTAGAGGCTCTGAAAGGGGTCAAAACTTGTTTAGGAAGATGTTGTATGATTATATCTATAGAGAACTTCGAGCAGTTTCAAAAAGTGACTATAATAGAAAATAGGGTAGACAGTTCACAAGAAATGGTCTCCGGAAGTTGTACTACTTTAGGAGAAAAAATAAAATCCCTTCCAATACTATAATGAGTGTGAAAATTCATCTGGGGCATATTCTTGGAATATTCTAATGTTGAAAAAATAAATTATAAGCGGTCGTCCTCAAGAGGAGGTTTGCAATTTCAAGAACCTTCTAGTGTGTTAAAACTTCCCAATATAAAGAAGAGGAACAAGTGTTACTAGGGGTAGTTCTGATAGTGCATATCATGACTCTATCTTATAGATTATTGTAATAAAAATACCCATGTGGTTGTAGCATGTTTTTTTTATGAATATTATATTTTCATTTCATTGAAGATAATAGAAAGTAAGTATTTATGTTCTTCCAATTGTTTAGTTCTTACATTTTTCTATTTATTTTCCTATTGGGTAAAAGTACAAATCTGTGTCACACTTTTATAAAGGAAAAGGTCAACAAGATGCAAACTGTTCAACTTTAACGACATAAAAGTCACATTTGTGTTTAGAATTTGGAGATGATGTAAATTGATGAAATGTGTAAAACTGGATGAAGTTTATGTCTATATTTTTTTTGGACAAGAATTGTTACAATTTTTAAATTTTTTAAGTCCATTTTTTAATTGCTAAAACGTGATGAAAATTTGGGGTCTAGTTCCCACCAAAAAACTATATGCAAATAATCTTTTTTTCCACTGATTTTGAAATAAGTTATAGATGACATTTATAGCTAGTGCATAAAAAAAATAGATTGGTTTTCGACCTATATTTTTTCTGTTATAACTACTCAAAGTTAAACTTATCTGAAATTGACAGTTTTTGGTTTGCGCCAAATTTTCCCTATCAAATCTACACCATTTAGAAAAACAAATCATATTCTTGAAGAGGACTCTCGCCTCTAGTGTTAAATACAATTTTATTTTTTATTTTTTATGATTTACTATTTTTCTTTTCTTTTTTTGAAGCAACATCTTCTTCAATGTTAACATACCTACTTATAGTACTTTAAAATTTTAATATATTATCTCTAATCAAAATATTATAAAACTTATATGATGCTAATCTTTACTTTGAATTCTGCAAAAGGGTACTTTTATTTTTTGAAGAAAGTTGAGTTTTGATGGATAAATGAGTTGTAGAAGTGATAAGTTCTGCAAATTTCTATTTTTTGTTTGTTTGGATGGCACATGCGATGACACGTACGCAGTTTCAATCGGACATGGTTCGGCTAGACTGACGACTGACCAAACAATGACACATTAGCGACCGAGTCCTTAAATCTTATATAAAACACAAATTTTGTGAATTAAAAAATATAAAAAAAATTGTTTGATAATTGTAAAATAGTAAGTGATTTTTTAAATAAAATCATTTATTGAAAGTTCTTTATTATTAGTTTTTGCATTCGAGAGGCAATTAAAAAGGACAATCATCAAGAAGGTATGTTTTCTCTTGCAATATATTTTATTAACTTTATTTTTTCCTGTGTTTCAGCACGTTCACGGTATTCAGGTTCCTGAAAAATAATATATAATTAGCATGGGAGAAAATTACTAGAAGATTGTCGAAAGAAATTGAAATAGTTATGACCCCGTATGGCATGTCCGTAGATTGAACAAAAGCGTCATCCAAGTGGTTGACAACATTGTGTGGTATGGAAGAAACAAAAGAAATGTGATCTCCAATCAAGTTAGACATCAGAGAAGCACTTGAAAATAGTCTCTCTCCAAATAAAACTTATAGTAATGTTTAATGCTTGTGTTCAACTTTATAATTACACTGCTATTTATAGTGGTTTTCATACACTTTGCCTGTTATTTGTTGTCTTGAAAATTATCAGTCTCGAGAAAATTGTCAATTTGGTGTACAGTGAATTGTACATAATGACAAAATGGCTATGATGTAAGAGTGACGACCAGAGTTCTTAAATATTCAGAAAGACGAATGAAAATATGTCGAGTTCAACGAAACGTGTTTCGTCGTTAAATTTTTTTTGTCTGAGTTCAACGAAACATTTTTGTTTATCAAATGTTTTTGTCTCGACTTTAATGAAACATGTATTTTTTGGTTTATTCCTTACAATAAAGTAATATTATATTGACTAAATGTTAAAATTTGTATAAAAAATTTTAAACGAAGGTTAACTAGTCTTGGACACCAAAATCACTTATATTTAACAATTTCTTTTTGTTGTTTGCAAGAAATATAAGATTCTCATGAATGAATTTTCATAGGAGGCAATGATTTCCTATTTGAAATTGATTGCATTTTTATTGTTGTATATTTAGTCTACAATTTGGTTTCTATAGTTTTGTTTATGCATTATCAAGGTCACATCTATTATGGAATGAAATAATTAACATAGGAAAAATATTCAATCATGTGGGGTTTACTTTGAGATTAAGAATATACTTGTATTTATTCATTATTGTACACTACAAATTTAGATGCAAATTAGTGCACCGTCAAGGTAAATATGTGTTTTAAAAACTTTGTTCTAAATTGTGGTGGTCAAACATACAATCACAATTTAAATTATACTTGGCCATTCAACAGAGGAATTCTTCTAAAAGAAAACTCTAGAAGACATAATTGATTTCTAGTTTCTTTTTTTCAAATGATATAATTTAAATTATGCTTGGCCATTGTTTGAGAGCTATCATTATGCTCAATTTGTGTTGAATATGTATATATATATATATATATATATTTTCATTCAGACTTATTGCCTTTTGCCTCAAAAAAGTTATAATTTATATAAGACATTTGGTGAAGATCTCAAAAATAAAAATTTGTGGATACTCATGTTTCTCTTATTTCTATTGTTCCATAGGTCAGTGCTCCTCCTCCTATTAATGTTGTAGATGCCAAATTTGGTGGAGTTGATGAAGCTCCTTCTAGACCTATATAGGAGGAAGCTGATGAAAATCCTTGAATTCCTTAAAAAAAATATTATAAATTCATGTCTAGCTATTACACTTTATGGGGAATTTTTTGCATCAAGTTCTTAGGTCTTCCCAAATGTATATTTTATGGAAGATACTTGGCTATAATGATTTAGGATTTATGATAGTTCATAGCTCTAGTAGTAAAAAATCTATCAGTTACATGTTAACTATGACTTGATTCAAGACTATGTTTGATGTGGGAGCATCTAGGGTGTAAAAGCAATCTTGCATCACCCAAAATTATTGTCTAGTGTTTCATTGAGGGCTATTTTGGGAAAAAGTTACTCTTTTTGGAAAGTTTATTATTTTTAGTAATTTTTTCATTTGAACATGGATTATTCCAATTAGTTCCTTAGAAGTTCATTTTGGATATCTAGGTATGCTGGTAAATTTTCATGGCAAGATAAAGTCCAGTTTTCAAGATCTATTTTGACAGGGCGGTATGAAAACTTTAGACTCAATTTCAAAGGCCTTAGAGGCTCTGAAAGGGGTCAAAACTTGTTTAGGAAGATGTTGTATGATTATATCTATAGAGCACTTCGAGCAGTTTCAAAAAGTGACTATAATAGAAAATAGGGTAGACAGTTCACAAGAAATGGTCTCCGGAAGTTGTACTACTTTAGGAGAAAAAATAAAATCCCTTCCAATACTATAATGAGTGTGAAAATTCATCTGGGGCATATTCTTGGAATATTCTAATGTTGAAAAAATAAATTATAAGCGGTCGTCCTCAAGAGGAGGTTTGCAATTTCAAGAACCTTCTAGTGTGTTAAAACTTCCCAATATAAAGAAGAGGAACAAGTGTTACTAGGGGTAGTTCTGATAGTGCATATCATGACTCTATCTTATAGATTATTGTAATAAAAATACCCATGTGGTTGTAGCATGTTTTTTTTATGAATATTATATTTTCATTTCATTGAAGATAATAGAAAGTAAGTATTTATGTTCTTCCAATTGTTTAGTTCTTACATTTTTCTATTTATTTTCCTATTGGGTAAAAGTACAAATCTGTGTCACACTTTTATAAAGGAAAAGGTCAACAAGATGCAAACTGTTCAACTTTAACTACATAAAAGTAACATTTGTGTTTAGAATTTGGAGATGATGTAAATTGATGAAATGTGTAAAACTGGATGAAGTTTATGTCTATATTTTTTTTGGACAAGAATTGTTACACTTTTTAAATTTTTTAAGTCCATTTTTTAATTGCTAAAACGTGATGAAAATTTGGGGTCTAGTTCCCACCAAAAAACTATATGCAAATAATCTTTTTTTCCACTGATTTTGAAATAAGTTATAGATGACATTTATAGCTAGTGCATAAAAAAAATAGATTGGTTTTCGACCTATATTTTTTCTGTTATAACTACTCAAAGTTAAACTTATCTGAAATTGACAGTTTTTGGTTTGCGCCAAATTTTCTCTATCAAATCTACACCATTTAGAAAAACAAATCATATTCTTGAAGAGGACTCTCTCCTCTAGTGTTAAATACAATTTTATTTTTTATTTTTTATGATTTACTATTTTTCTTTTCTTTTTTTGAAGCAACATCTTCTTCAATGTTAACATACCTACTTATAGTACTTTAAAATTTTAATATATTATCTCTAATCAAAATATTATAAAACTTATATGATGCTAATCTTTACTTTGAATTCTGCAAAATGGTACTTTTATTTTTTGAAGAAAGTTGAGTTTTGATGGATAAATGAGTTGTAGAAGTGATAAGTTTTGCAAATTTCTATTTTTTGTTTGTTTGGATGGCACATGCGATGACACGTACGCAGTTTCAATCGGACATGGTTCGGCTAGACTGGGTTCAGTGGAAACTACGACCGACCAAACAATGACACATTAGCGACCGAGTCCTTAAATCTTATATAAAACTCAAATTTTGTGAATTAAAAAATATAAAAAAAATTGTTTGATAATTGTAAAATAGTAAGTGATTTTTTAAATAAAATCATTTATTGAAAGTTCTTTATTATTAGTTTTTGCATTCGAGAGGCAATTAAAAAGGACAATCATCAAGAAGGTATGTTTTCTCTTGCAATATATTTTATTAACTTTATTTTTTCCTGTGTTTCAGCACGTTCACGGTATTCAGGTTCCTGAAAAATAATATATAATTAACATGGGAGAAAATTACTAGAAGATTGTCGAAAGAAATTGAAATAGTTATGACCCCGTATGGCATGTCCGTAGATTGAACAAAAGCGTCATCCCAGTGGTTGACAACATTGTGTGGTATGGAAGAAACAAAAGAAATGTGATCTCCAATCAAGTTAGACATCAGAGAAGCACTTGAAAATAGTCTCTCTCCAAATAAAACTTATAGTAATGTTTAATGCTTGTGTTCAACTTTATAATTACACTGCTATTTATAGTGGTTTTCATACACTTTGCCTGTTATTTGTTGTCTTGAAAATTATCAGTCTCGAGAAAATTGTCAATTTGGTGTACAGTGAATTGTACATAATGACAAAATGGCTATGATGTAAGAGTGACGACCAGAGTTCTTGAATATTCAGAAAGACGAATGAAAATATGTCGAGTTCAACGAAACGTGTTTCGTCGTTAAATTTTTTTGTCTGAGTTCAACGAAACATTTTTGTTTATCAAATGTTTTTGTCTCGACTTTAATGAAACACGTATTTTTTGGTTTATTCCTTACAATAAAGTAATACTATATTGACTAAATGTTAAAATTTGTATAAAAAATTTTAAACGAAGGTTAACTAGTCTTGGACACCAAAATCACTTATATTTAACAATTTCCTTTTTGTTGTTTGCAAGAAATATAAGATTCTCATCAATGAATTTTCATAGGAGGCAATGATTTCCTATTTGAAATTGGTTGCATTTTTATTGTTGTATATTTAGTCTACAATTTGGTCTCTATAGTTTTGTTTATGCATTATCAAGGTCACATCTATTATGGAATGAAATAATTAACATAGGAAAAATATTCAATCATGTGGGGTTTACTTTGAGATTAAGAATATACTTGTATTTATTCATTATTGTACACTACAAATTTAGATGCAAATTAGTGCACCGTCAAGGTAAATATGTGTTTTAAAAACTTTGTTCTAAATTGTGGTGGTCAAACATACAATCACAATTTAAATTATACTTGGCCATTCAACAGAGGAATTCTTCTAAAAGAAAACTCTAGAAGACATAATTGATTTCTAGTTTCTTTTTTTCAAATGATATAATTTAAATTATGCTTGGCCATTGTTTGAGAGCTATCATTATGCTCAATTTGTGTTGAATATGTATATGGTCATGTTGAATGTCTAAATTGCAAGAGCCTACACAATATTGAACTCATAGGATGAAAATGACAGTTGAGATAGGTGCTATTATATATTGGATGCCTATGGTATCAATTGTCAACATTATTAACTATGCAACCTACTCTACTTTGTACGGTGTCCTAGATGTCCTTCTCTTGTCTTTCATATAAATTGTGTTCTATACATCCTACTGATGGGTTGTGGTAGAAATTGCATGGATATTTGATCATTGAAGACCTTCCAACTATTATGATTAATTTATCTAATAAGAAAATAGTTACATTAATTAAAAATTAATATTGAGTAATTTTTTTAGCAAGAAATGTTCATTAATTTAGGTCCAACATGTTCTATTTAAGATGTGCCATTTATTGTCCATTTGGTGTTTACGAAGAATTCATCAATATTCACATATTATATTCATTATGTAAAATAAAGTTATGTGTGAATCTTTTAGTAAAATTAAATTATCTTAGTTTTTTTAGTAAAAAAAATCAAGTATAATTTGATAATATATTACCTAAATCAGTATAATTTACTTCTCTTTGACTTTGATCTTGCTTTCTTGTTTCCTCTATGTATTAATGTACATTGCAATAACCATATTCTATCTCATTCTTCTTTTATTCATATGGTCAAAAAACTATGGGTGTCCACCAAAATTCTACCCTTGACATACATGTGTAAACATGCTTAATTTTAACAACTTACTATTAGGTTATTATTTTTTATTAAATTACAATTTGTTCGCTTTATTGCAATATTTATATATATTCACTAAATACTTTTTATATAAATTTACTATATACATACATTGAATACATAATATTAAAATTAAGTAAATAGTACGATTATAATTTTTATTTATTTTCCTCCTTAATTATATATATATATATATATATATATATATATATATATATAGACACACACACACACAAGACTTAATGCCTTTTGCCTCAAAAAATTATAATATATAAGACATTTGGTGAAGATCTGAAAGGTAAATAAAAAGTTGTGGATACTCATGTTTCTCTTGTTTCTATTGTTCCACAGATCAGTGTTCCTCCTCCTGTTAATGTTGTTGATGCCAATTTTTGTGGAGCTGATGAAGCTCCTTCCAGCCCTATATGGGATGAAGTTGGTGAAAATTCTTGAATTCCTTAAAAAAATTATTTTTAATTCATGTCTAGCTATTACACTGAAGCAGAAGCATCTTGGGTTGCCTTGCTATACTGCTCATTTTGTTCATTCTGCCAGTAAGTACTAAGTTGCACTCATTGTTGAGCTGTCTAGTGTTGGCCAAGTGTTCCTTCCTGTGTCGTGTGAACTTGATATTTGTTGACGCTCGGTTCTTCTTTGACTGAGTTTCTCTATGATTGGTTCTTAGTTGGAGATGACTTATTTATTTAATTTAGGTTGTGAATTTAATGTAGGGATTTTGTCTTGGGATGTGTGCAGACCATTTTGGTGGTCGATCTTCTTTTTGTAATTATCTAGAAGCTTCTGTCAGCCATTGGGGCAAGTATAAATAGGTATGCCTAGATGTAGAAGAGGTAGAATGTTAGAGGGAGATAGAGTCTAAGTTTGGATTTTCATAAATCTTGCTGGCCGTAACCAGGAAGGCCTCACAACCGGGCATGTATGCATATAATTAGATGAATCAATAAAGCATTGTTGTTCCTTCTCTCCTTGGTGTTGTTCTTTGTTTTGTTTTCTTTTGTTGAGTTTACTCTGCAAGGTGGTTGGATAGATAGGTGTACCCCTTTGGCCCTAGCTATTCCTGATCCCTCCTTGCGCCATACACTTTTTGGGAAAGTTTTTGCATCAAGTTCTTAGGTCTTCCCAAATGTATATTTAATGGAAGATATTTGGGGTATAATACTTTAGGATTTATGATAGTTCATAGCTTTAGTAGTTAAAAAACTATCGGTTACATGTTAACTATGACTTGGTTCAAGATTGTGTTTGATGTGGGAGCATCGAGGGTGTAAGAGCAATCTTGCATCACCCAAAATATTGTCTAGTGTTTCATTAAGGGATATTTTGGGAAAAGTTACTCTTTTTGGAAAGTTTACTATTTTTAGTAAGTTTTTCATTTGAACATAGATTGTTCCAATTAGTTCCTTGGAAGTTCATTTTGGATATCAATGCATGCTGGTAAAGTTTCATGGAAAGACCAAGTCCAGTTTTCAAGATCTATTTTGACATGGTGGTATGAAATTTTTTAACTTGATTTTGAAGGTCTTAGAGGCTTTGAAAGGGCTAAAAACTTGCTCAGGAAGATGTTGCATGATTATATCTATAGAGCACTTCGAGTAATTTTTAAAAAGTGATTATAATAGAAAATTGGGTACACAGTTCACAAGATATGGCCTCCAAAAGTTGTGCTACTTTAGGGGATAAAATAGAATCCCTTCCAATACTATAATGAGGGCCAAAATTCATTTGGGGCATATTCTTGGAATATTCTAATGTTGGAGAAATAAATTATAGGTGGTTGGCCTCAAGAGGGGGTTTAAAATTTCAAGAACCTTCTAGTGTGGTTAAACTTCCCAATATAAAGAGGACAAATAGGGGTTCTGATAGTGCATATCATGGCTATATCTTACAGATTATTGTAATAAAAATATCCATGTGGTTGTAGCATGTTTTTTTAATTCAAATATTCTAATGTCATTTCATTGAAGATAATAGAAAGTAAGTATTTATGTTCTTGCGATTGTTCAGTTCTTACAATTTTCTATTTATTTCCCTATTGGGTAAAAGTACAAATCTATGTCACACTTTTATAAAGGAAAAGGTCAACATTGCACAAATTGTTCAACTTTTAATGACATAAAAGTCACATTTGTGTTTAGAATTTGAAGATGATGTAAATTGATGAAATGTGTAAAACTGAATGAAGTTTATGTTTATAATTTATAAAAAAAATTTGAACAAAAATTGTTACAATTTTTTAATTTTTGAAGTCCATTTTTAAAAAATGATAAAAAACTTGGGTCTAGTTCCCGAAAAAAAGTATGTGCAAATAAAAAAAAATTCTTTGATTTTGAAATATGTTATAGATGACATGTATAGCTAGTGCATAAAAAAAGAAATATTGGTTTTCGATGTATATTTTTTCCGTTATGACTACTTAAACTTGAACTTATTTGAAATTGATAGTTTTTGGTTTTTACCAAATTTTCCCTATCAAATCTACATGATTTAAAAATAAATTTCATATTCATATATAAATTTAAATTTTTTTTCTTTTATGATTTACTATTTTTTTTCTTTTTTTGAAGCAACGTGTCGTCGAATGTTAAAATACCTACTTATAGTATTTTAAATTTTAAATTTATTATCTCTAATCAAAATATTATAAAACTTATATGACGCCAATCTTGACTTTGAACTCTACAAAAGGGTTTTTTTTTATTTTTTGAAGAAAGTTGAGTTTTGATGGAGAAATGAGTTGCAGAAGTGAGAAGTTCTACTAATTTCTAATTTTTGCTTGTTTGACTGCCACATGGGATGACACATAGGGAATTTTAGTCAGACCTAGTTCGGCCAGACTAGGTTCAGCCAAAACTACGACTGAAAAAACATGACCGCATTGGAGACCGAGTCCTTAAACCTCATATATAACACAAATTTTTTGAATTAAAAAATAAAAATAAAAATTGTTTGATACTTGAGACATAATAAGTGATTTTTTAAATAAAATCATTTATTGGAAGTTCTTTATTATTCTTTTTTGGCATTTGAAAGACAATTACGAAGGACAATCATCAAGAAAGTATGTTTTTTTCTTGCAAGATATTTTATAAATTTTATTTTTTCCTTGTTTTGTTTTATTAAATTTTTAATTGAAACATTATTTTATTTAGTTTTTAAAATTAAAGCATTATTTTATTTAGTTTTTTTAACTTAAAGCATTGTTTCATTTGGGTTATTGAGTATATGGTTTTCTGCATGTAGGTGAAATGAAGCTTTCAATTCAATGGAGAATTAAAGGAACAAAACCATAAAATATGATTGAATAAGTGACAAAATAAAAGGTCATACACAATGTAGTGAAGATCAACATGTTGAAGTTTAGGAAGAACCTATTGATATTCAAGAAGATACAAGTCAAGTAGGGGAACAAATTAGTAGTTCTCAATGTGGAAACATATCATTTGACATGGGAAATTTGATGGAGATGAATGAGGACACACTTTTCAGTCAAGTTTCACCTGAAGACATGGTATCTGAAAGCACAATTAAATTGCATTGTAGAAAAATTTGGGATGAATATTTTGAAAATAAAATCATGTTCAAAAGAGCACAATTATTTGCCAGGTTATTTAGGAAAAGAGAGATGACTCATGTTTTGGAGTTATTCTATGTTGATAATAGGAAAATCTTTGTGGATAATGTTAATCGAATAATAGTTGAATATTTGTAAGATAAATTGAGAAATATTAAGAACACAAATCAAAGAGCTGATTTAAGTGTTGCACGTAGACCTTGATAACTAGAATATCTAGTAGGAAGTTGACAAGAATCTAAAATAAGTTTTTGCAATTTTATATTTAATGCAAGTATATGAAAGAACTGTTCAAAGATATATCTGAAGGATAAATTGATGAACTACAACTGATTTAGAACCTGATTGAAGAATCTGTGATTAGAGATCACCGAGTTGCTGATTAGATATGACATATGATTAAATCAGTAATATGTTGTCATTGATGTCAACTAGTTTGACAATACTTATTTTGTAAGTTACAATAACTAAACATCTGTAGAAAAGGAGTAAAAGAGATGAAGAACAAAAATATCTACATGAGGAAGATGTATATGACAGATGAGGATAAGGAATACATTGTGTAACTTGCTGATGAGTCTATGACCTTATGTTATTGAATTGATTATGTTTCATTCCTCTATGATGAGGAAAAGAACTGAAAGACACAAAGCAGTGTGGTCAGTTGATGAAGCATCACAGTATACACCAAGCAGTGTAGTGTATACCAAGCATAGTATAAACTGAGCATGTGTTCCTTGACACATTTCTTTGTTAACTAAGTAGGAGAAAAGGAACTAAATGATTAGATTAGCTGTTAAGGATTGCTGAGCTGTAAAGTACATCAAAATCAGTGAAGGAGATAATGGTTGTTATGAAGATCAATGACTAGCATAATTCAAGGAAGATCTAAAGGATAAAATCAAAACATTTTATTAGCACATCAGCCGAGGAAGGTTTAAGTGGAAAAAAGGAGAATAAGCAGAAAAATCTTACGAAGGAGAAGAAAATGGTTTACTTTTCTATTTAAGAGACTAAGGTTTCATTATGAAATGAATGCCAGAAGAAGAAGGACTATAGAAGTATCACATGAACAAGCATCATGTATGCCTGATCAAACTAGTTAAGAAGAACCTAACTACAGAGTTTACCGAGCATTAGAAAGATATTACCGAGCGACAATAAGTCATTGATTATTGTGATACAAAATTGATAAACTAATCAGAGGATTTTTATGAGCTTAAAATAGATCTGATAATTTGCAATTGAAGTTGTATTGTATTTAGTGTTAATATGATTTATAACAATAGAGAGGGGGGGTGAACCAATTGTTCTCAGGTCCAGATGTATAAAACAAACTTTAAAACTCTTCAACAAATCAGATCTAATAACCAACAGTTACTCGGTCATTACTGATTGCATAACATAAACATATAACAATGCAGTCCACTTATCCAATAGCATCTAACTTGTAAAACACAGAAATGTTCAAAACAATAAATTCACACAAGTATCAACACCAGGATTTATAGTGGAAACCCAATTTGGGAAAAACCACTTTGTAACATATTACTATTATGTTCACTCTTCTGAAGTGAGCTCAGTGAAAAGACAACCTTGTCAAAGGTTACAAACACACTGTCAAGTGTGACCCAGTTAAAGGATTTAAACCACTATGTTAAAAGTGCGCCTTGTTATAGGACTTACATACACTCCATTAGAATGCAACCTTGTTCAAAGGATTTATACCTATGACTATAAGGTCAAACTCTGTTAAAAGGATTTTGACTGTTACAATGGTTAGAAAGTAGCAGTAGTATTGATCTGAAAAACTTACAACTCACTTTGCAAATATCAGATCCAATTCCATACACATATGTTGGCTTACTGACCATGAACCTTTACCATCTCCATCACTGATTTGCTAATAGCTCTCCTCAAACAATCATAACACTTCTCCTTCATTCTCTGCTTAGATAGTCAATAACATCAATAACACTTCTAGCATCCACTCTATCTACAACCTCTAGCTTAGGTTTTCTTAATACTTCCTCCTTTAGGTCAATACATATTTTTTCGCTTAATCTCCTTCATAGATCTTAGGGTTAGGTCAGATTCATTGGATCCATCCTACATTGTGTTCTTTGGGTATCCTTCTAGAAATATCTCAAATCTCTTAATAGATTTACAATAAAATGTTTTACAATGCATTAAATGCTTTCATACAATCAATAAATAAAGTCAAAATGCTTTACATAATCCAAGAATTCAACGATGTCAGCTGGAAATTTGAATTCTTCCTCAAATGCAAAATACTGACGCTCTGTCAATATTGTGTTCAACTTCTCGGTCTTCACTAGAAAGCTCCGTCAACTCATAAACTATTTCCTCAGCTAACACTGTCTTCCTCGGCAATTATCTGGTGTTCGGTCAACACTAAATTTACTCGGCATATACTAGCTCAGTTGACACTAACAACACTAGGCTTACACTAGATTTCTTCAATTTTGCTTGGTTAAGCCTACCAGTTTAGTCTTCATTCTTACTTAGATAAACAATACATTCTCTTATCATTTTGCCAGATAATCAAGTACTCATTGAAGTATCAAGATAACTCAACCTTTCCTCAGGTGCTATTTTTACCAACCTTACCTTACCCCTTAGAAACATTCAAATAGATATAGTACTTTCGTAAATAGCAATAGTATTACTTGTTAAGGTTTGACATCAATGACAATACAACAATTGCTTCAATTGCAGTTTCCAACATTCAGATCAACTACTGTTACATTTTAACCATTGTAAATAGAGAAATATCTTAACCGAGTGGACTTGAAAGTCTTTTATGTTTCATTCATAGAATGAACATTTTTATTCTGTCAACCCCATAGTGAATGTTGGTTGGACGATAAGGGTTGGTCTAAAATCCTCTAACAAGGTCACATCTAACAGTGTGTTTGTAACCTTTAACAGGGTTGGGTCTTCACCGACCTCACTTCAGAAGAGTGAACATTTTTGGGTTGCCGGTCCCAGGTGGTTTTTCCCTTCATAGGGTTTCCACGTTAAATCTTTTGTGTTATGTGTTCATTGTGGTGATTATTTGTTATCATAATTTACATATTGCATGTTGGATTTGGTCAGTAGTCATTATTTTTTGTTGACTGGTAATCGGTAAAAGCACATATAGTATAGTATTTTATGTTATCGAGCTACAAAAGTTTAAGTAAATTGTTTTGGATTATACATTTTGATTTGGGATTGTGGATAACTGATTCACCCCCCTCTTAGTTATTCTAACAATTGGTATCAGAGTGTTTGTTGCTTGGAATAGAGTTTTAAGGACTTTGGCACAAGGGTCTCAAAATGTTTAAGAGGGAAGTGCCAAAGCTAAACAAAGATAACTTCACAATATGGAAAAGTCAAATGAAGCTACATATATTTGGGATTGGGAATTCTACCCTAGATCTGATGAAAAATGGATACCTTGCACCACCCAATGGCCCCTTGACCCTTGATCAACTAAGGGACATGCATGAACATAATGTTACTATGATGGAGATTGATGCTACCTGTTCAGATACCAAATTTGAAGACATCAAGGATTTTACTACTACTAAGTAGATGTGGGATAAGTTAGCTCAAGTTTATAGTGGTGATGTGAATGTCAAGGGAGCAAGAGCCAAAAGTTTAACAGGAAGATTCGATGATATGAAAATGAAAGAAGTGAAAACATTGTGTAGTACAAAAACAAAATAAAGGAGGTAGTTCACGCTATTAGAGCATCAGATGGAGTCATTGATGAAGACACTGTGGTAAGAAAAATTTTGAGAACCTTATTGCCTATCTATGCCATCAGAATATCTGCAATTCATGAAAATAGGTCAACACCTAACAACACACTCACTCTTGATAATCTGATTGGAAAGCTTACAACATTTGAACTGAATAATTATGATAATAGTGTTGCACCCAATGTTGAATCTGCTTTTATGTCTTCTTTGAAGATTGGTAAGTATAGAAATAAGAATGATGATAGTGATAGAAATACTGATGATGAGCTTGATGAACTTGAAGCTCTTATGGCCAGAAGGTTACCTAAAGGTAAATGAAGGTATAGAGGTGTTGGAGATTTGCCAGCAGGCCAGTACTGACTGTATGTTTTTCATTGATGACAACATATCAAAAGTAGCATGTGTTGAAGTCTTATGTAGTAATATTTTAGTATATGTAGCATGGACATGATATTAGCATGATATCATGGGTGTAGAGGTTAAATATTAGTATAGACAGTTATATAGCTACTGGTGTCAACAGTGTTCTCGACAAAGTAACGAACAATGTTCTGTGTATGGTTATCTGTATAGTTATCATGGAGCCTTGCGCTCTTGGATATATGTTGAATACATGTTAGTGATGTTTTAGTTATGGACGCATGGTCAGATGATGAACGCAAGTGAAGTTATGTAGTTGCTATTCACCAGTAGTAGTTTCCCATGTTTGTTCAGAAGAGCTGATAGAGATTTTATTGGTTCTTGAGTTGGGCCTATCTTGAGGGTATGCACCCTTGGAGTTAAGCTTGGATAAGTGTTATTGATGTTTGGTTAAGAGTGCATAAGTTAATTCAGACTACAGAGAAAGTTTCAGTTGTTTTGGTAGAGCCGATAGTGTGTAGCATGCGTCTACAATTATTTTATTAGACAGGTCCCAGAATGTGTTGCGTGCATAGTTGAGTTGAAAGAATGTTTATTTTAGTTTGTTATAGTTTCTATAATATTATTTCAAGGTGGTTCTAATAGGCCGACTTGATTATATCATTTGGAGGAAAGATATTTATAGGCATTTATTTGTGATTTCTTGAGTGTGGTTCATGGTTGATTAAGCAGAGTAGAGCAGAGTGTGCGAAGTGTTGAGCCATCAGAAGAAGGTCTATGTGACCAAGTAAAGTACTTGTTCTACTCATTGGAATTGATCCAGATAGCAGGTCAAAGCACAGTTCACCAAGATCTAGATATAGTGTATATCTATTATTTAGAAGGTTGTAGCCTTCGCCCATTTGAGCAGTGAGCTCTGGGACAGTGCATCCTCTCCCCTAATAGGGAAAATTGTAAAAGACTCCTAATAGGGTCTGACCCTTGACTAGGTCTACTGTACTTAATATATTGTAAAGCTACTTCTAACAGGGTAAAGGATCTTCTAACAAGGATCATTATACACTAGTACAGAATATTAGTGGGTATCAACTCCCACCGGGGTTTTTACCTATTTGGGTTTTCCCGTAACCAAAATATTGGTGTTGTGTTGATGTGTTCTTTCATTATGTTTATGCTTTATGTTTAAGTATACTTAATTGGATAAATAATTGAATCTCGTAGATAACTGATTCACCCCCCTCTCAATTATCTCTTGGGACTATTCCAAACAATTGGTATCAGAGCCAAGTGCCTCAGAGAGAAATTTTAACAGCTTGAGGTTGATCAGATGGCATACTTTAGGAAAGAAAGTCCTAAGTTCATGGAGAGAATTATCTTGATTGGAAGAAAAAGATGGTGACCCATTTGTAGTGCATTGCTTTTGAAGTTTTTAATGTAACTATCAAAGCAGCCAAGATTCCTAACTTAGAAGACCTTGCAAAAGATTATGCTAGTGATGCACAAAAGGAATTGTTTCATCAGAATGCTATTGCTAAAGAAGCCCTCCTTAGCACCCTATTTGATGGTGAATTTTCAGAAGTAAAAAAGATAGATATAGCCCATAAAATATGGAAGCACCTAGAAGACATATTTGAAGGAGACAAACAAGAAAAGGATGCGGGCAAAAAGACATTGAAGAAAAGATACAATGCATTAGAGATGTTGCCTGAGGAAAATATTAGAGGATTAATGAAGTAGTTTTTGGAATCAGGAACAATGGTGGAGAAATCTCAGAAGAAGATATTATGGATAAGTTGATGAATACTCTTACTCTAGAATATGATAGCAAGATCAACATCCTTGATGAGACCATGCAGCTTACATAAAATTTCAAGAGAGAAACCTTGATCAACAAAATCTCATCTTTTGAGATTTCAAGATTGAAGACATAACCAAAGAGTGAGACAGCTTTCAAAGCAATAGTCCATGGTAAGAAATTTGCAAACACTTTTGGTAATTTTGATGATGATGATGAAGAGAAAACATTAGATGATTTCATTGCTATGATTGCCAAATGAGAAAAGAAAGGAAAAGGAAAATATGAAGGTCAATTACCATTTAAGTGCTTTTCATGTAATAAGATCGGTCAGTTTGCATCTAAGTGTCCCACTAGAGTTAAAAAGTTCAAAAAGAATTACAAGCCTAAGTATTCTAAGGAATGCTACTATGCTAGAGATGGAGTTTCAGATGAAGAATCTGGTGAAGAAGAAATTGGATTCATTTCTATTGTAGAAAAAATGAATAACAAGATAGTTCATGAAGATAAGAAAGAGAATCAAGAGCTAGCATTGATTTCACAAGCTGACATAAGGACAAACTGGATTATAAACAGTGGTTTTTCACATCACATGACAGGTGATAAAGGAAGGTTTGTTCATTTAGACAAATACAATGGTGGTATGGTCAGATTTGGAGACAACACTCCTAAACCTATAGTTGGTAGAGGAGCCATCACTTTGGATGGAAAGAACAGTACTGATGATGTTCTTTATGTTGATGGTTTGAAACATAAGCTTCTCAGTGTTGGACAACTACTTGGAAAAGGCTATCAGTTGGAGTTCAAAGATGACAAATGCATCATTAACAACAAAGATGGTGTTATGATTACATCAAGCTCAAAGACAAGAGGTAATTTTTTTCAACTCAATTCAGAAGCAAGTTGTTTTGTTGCAAAAATTGATGATAGTTGGTTATGGCATAAAAGATTATGTCATATCAATTTTGATAACATAGTAAAGATAAGCAATGTTAAGGCAGTAAGAGATCTACCTAGCATAGCAAAGCCAGTTGATACTATATGCAGGGAATGTGTGATGGGGAAGAATGTGAGAAATTCATTCAGGAACAAGCAAAATTTAGCAAAGAACAAGTTGGATCTGATTCATACAGACCTATGTGGTCCAACTCAATCAAGATCATACTATGGTGAAAGGTATTTAATTTTTTTGTTGATGATTATACTAGGATGATGTGGGTTGTGTTCTTGAAAGATAAGTTAGAAGCATTAAAGAAATTCAAAATATTCAAAGCTAAGGTTGAGAATGAATCTGGACTAAAGATAAAATGCTTGAGATTGGATAGAGGAGGAGAATTCACCTCTAACAGATTCTATGAGTACTGTGAAGAACATGGCATAAAGAGATAGTTAAGTGCACCTAGAACCCCTTAGCAGAATGGAATTGTAGAAAGAAGGAATAGGATCATTCTTGATATAGCGCGCACCATTATGATAGAAGGAAAAGTGGCACACACCTATTGGAGAGATGCTTGTAATGATTCAGATTGGCATGATGCTATGAAAGAAGAACTTGATTAGATTATTAAGAATGACACTTGGGAATTGGTCCCAAGACCTAGTGATAAGAATGTGATTGGAACAAAGTGGATATTCAGAAATAAGATGAATGAAGATGGTACAGTAGTAATAAACAAAGAAATATTAGTATGTAAGGGATATGCGCAAAGAGAAGGCATTGATTATTTAGACACATTTGCAGCTGTGAGCAGATTAGAAGCTATTAAATTATTTCTAGCCTATGCTATAGTTAAAAACTTCAAAGTTTATCAGATGGATGTCAAGTCAACATTCCTGAATTGAGATTTGAAAGAAGAAGTATACATTGAGTAGCCAGAAGGATTCACCTTATCAGACATACCTGATATGGTATGTAGATTGAAGAAGGCACTTTATGGACTTAAGCAAGCCCCTAGAGCATGGTATGAGAGACTAGATGGATACTTAACAAAGATTGGATTCAAGAAAGGAGTACTAGATTGTAATCTATTCATTAGAGAGACATCTGAAGGTTTACTACTTGTAGCTATATTTGTTGATGACATTATCTTTGGAGGTAATGAAAAACTCAGTGCTGAATTTGCTAAAGAAATGCAGAATGAGTTTGAGATGAGTATGATTGGTCCTATCAAGTACTTTTTGGGACTAAATGTGTAGCAGACAGAAAAAGGGATTTTCATTAATCAATCAAAGTATGTGAAAGAGATACTGAAGAAATTCAAGATGGATGATTGCAAGCCAGTAGGAACCCCTATGATCATTGGATGCAAGCTTAAAAAAGAAGATGACTCACCAATAGTAGATATAACATTGTATAAGTCTATGATTGGTAAAATCATATATCTTACTCAGACTAGACTTGATATTTCCAATGCAGTTGGAAGATTTGCAATAGAACCTAAACAAAGTCACCTCATGGCAGTAAAGAGAATATTCAGATACTTGCAGGGCACTATAGATTATGGTTTATGGTATCCTAATTTAGAAAATGTTGAGCTTCATGTGTACACTGATGCAGATTGGGCAGGATGTGTTGATGAAAGAAAGAGTACTTCAGGTGGAGCAGTGTTTCTTGGTAATAGACTTGTCACTTGGACAAGAAAGAAACAAAATTGTATTTCTCAGTCAATAGCAGAAGTGGAGTATGTTGTAGTAGCCTTGAATTGTTTTACAATTGTTTGGATCAAGCAGATGATAAAATATTTTGGAATTTAGATCGATTATCCTATTGTTATTCACTGTGATAACACTAGCACTATCAATATGTCAAAGAACCTTGTGATGCATGCAAAGACAAAGCACATAGAGATCAAGTATCACTTCCTAAGAGAGAAAGAGGTAGAGAAAGAAGTCAAGTTGGACTATGTGAGTACTAAAGATCAGTTGGTAGATATATTCACAAAGCCCTTGCCTAAGGATACTTTTGAGTATCTCAAGGAGAAGTTGGGAGTAATTCCCTTCCCTGATTTTGCTTAGAAGAAAGAAAAAAAGGCATCAGTCCTCCAGAACTTGTAGAAGGTTGACTACTCTACCTCAAGAGTAGTATCGGTGCTTACAATGAATGGCACCCTTTTCCATTGATGTCAAAGGGGGAGTATATATAGAGTCATAAAAAATAGAAGCAAAAAGAGGAGTAATAGATTAAGGGGGAGCAACATTCAGTTATGACAACAGTACAATTGAGGAAATGGAGAACATTATAAATATTGCAGCAGATGGAGGATTCATCTTTGGGGGAGTTTTGAAGAGGAAATGGACAATTTTATATAATAAATGTTCATTTGGGTTGGTGGTGGTTTCTCATTCCACATGTTGCCATCAATGCCAAAGGGGGAGGTTGTTGGAAATTTGCCAGCAGGCTAGTACTAACTGTATGTTTTTCATTGATGAAAACATATGGAAAGTAACATGCATGGAAGTCTTATGCAATAAGATTTCAGTATATGTAGCATGGACATGATATTAACATGATATCATGGGCGCAAAGGTTAACTGTTAGTACAAACAATTATATAGCAGCTGGTGTCAACAGTGTTCCTAACAGAGTAACAGACAATGTTCTGTGTATGGTTGTCCATACAGCTATCATGGAGCCTTGCACTCTTGGATATATGTTGAAGACATGTTAGTGACATTTTAGTTATTGACACATGGTCAGATGATGAACACAAGTGAAGTTATGCAGTCGCTATTTGCCAGTAGCAGTTTCCCATGTTTGTTCAGAAGAGCTAACAAATATTTTATTGGTTCTTGATTTGCACCTATCTTGAGGGTATGTTCCCTTGGAGTTAAGCTTGGAGAAGTGTTATTGATGTTTTGTTAAGAGTGCATAAGTTAATTTAGCCTACATAGAAAGTTCCAGTTGTTTTGGTAGAGCCAACAGTGTGTACCGTGCATCTACAATTATTTTATTAGATAGGTCCTAGAATGTGTTGCGTGCATAGTTGAGCTAACAAAATGTTTATTTGAGTTTGTTATAGTTTTTATAATATGATTTCAAGGTGGTTCTAATAGGCCAACTTGATTATATCATTTGGAGGAAAGATATTTATAGGCAGTTGTTTGTGATTGCTTGAGTGTGGTTCATGGTTGATTAAGCATAGTAGAGAAGAGTGTGCAAAGTGTTGAGCCATCAGAAGAAGGTCTTTGAAACCAAGTAAAGTACTTGTTCAATTCATTGGAACTGATCTAGATAGTAGGTCAAAGCGTAGTTCACCAAAATCCAAATATAGTGTATATCTATTATTTAGAAGGTTGTAGCCTTCGCCCATTTGGGCAGTGAGCTCTCAGATAGTGCATCCTCTCCTCTAACATGGACAATTGTGAAAGACTCCTAATAGGGTCCAACCCTTGACCAGGTCTACTATACTTAATATATTGTAAAGCTACTTCTAACAGGGTAAAGGATCTTCTAACAAGGATCATTATACACTAGTACAAAATATTAGTGGGTATCAAGTCCCACCGAGGTTTTTACCTATTTGGGTTTCCCCATAACCAAAATATTGGTGTTGTGTTCATGTGTTCTTTCATTGTGTTTATGTTTTATGTTTAAGTATACTTAATTGGATAAAGAATTGAATCTTGTAGATAACTGATTCACTCCGCCCTCTCAGTTATCTCTTGGGACTATTCCTAACAAGAGGTAAGTTACCTTTAGCATGCTTTAACTATAAAGAAGTTGGCCACATTGCAACTAGATGTCCACAAAAGAAATATGATGAGAGAACCAAAGACTAATCTGAAGGAAGCTATGGGAGAAGAAACAACAAAGGTTACCAACACTACAACAGAGATAATCGAGACAATAATGACAAAGGCAAGAAGGTATGCTACATTGCTGAGGAAGAAGATATCATCGATACTGACACTGATGATGATGTGGAGGTTTTATTTGTGGAAATGAAGGATGATTCCAAAGAAGATGAAATGTATGTAGAGACAACACTTATCTCTAAGGTTAATAAGAATGATACATGGATTATAGATAGTGGCTATACACATCACATGACTGGTGATGAAGAAAAATTTGATTATCTTGATGAATATAATGGAGGATCTGTAAGAATGGGAAATGATGCATCCTGTATGGTAAGAGGTAAAGGATCCCTGATGATAAATGATAGATTAAAATGTGAAAATGCTTATTGTGTAAAAGGATTGAACTATAATTTTCTAAGTGTGGCACAGCTGAACAATTCAGGCCACCGAGTTGCTTTTGAGAGAAAAAGGTGAAAATATTTGATGATGGAGGAAGACTTGATGGAACTAGTACACAATCTAGAGGTAATCTATTTTATCTTGATAATGATCATTCTTCTTATTTAATAATGAAAGATGAAGATGCATGGTTGTGGCATAAAAGGTTATGCCATATGAATTTTGATAACATGATTAAGATTAGTAAAAGGAAAAGAGTTAGAGGTCTACCTAACTTATCTAAGCCAGATCATGTTATGTGTCATGAATGTCAGAAATGTAAGATGAATAAATCTAGTTTCAAAAGCAAAGACTATTCAACAAAGAAGATACTTGAGTTAGTGCATACTGATCTATGTGGTCCTATGAGAACTTAGAAGAGTTATTATGGAGACAGATATTTTATTCTTTTTGTTGATGATTATAATAGGTTGATGACTGTCATGTTCTTAAAAGAAAAATATGAGGCATTGAAGATGTTCAAGTGGTATAAAGAAAAAGCAAAGAAAGAGACTGGTAAAGATTTGAAATTCTTAAGATCTGATAGAGGAGGTGAATTTATCTCTGATGAATTTACTAACTTTTGTAATGAGCATGGTATTAAAAGACAGGTCTCTGCACCGAGGACACCACAACAGAATGACATTGATGAAAGGAGGAATAGGTCAATTGTTGACTATGCAAGGACATTAATGATAGAAAATAATGTTGCCTAGACATACTGGAGAGAAGCTGTTAGCACTGCAGTTTATGTGCTAAACCGAGTACAACTGAACAAGGACACTAATAAGACACCCTATGAGTTATGGTTTGGACACAAACCCACCGTAAGTTATTTCAAAAATTTTGGAAGAAAATGTTTTATTCTGAAAGACAAAATAAATCGAAAGTTTGACTCAAAAGGTGATGAAGGGATATTTCTAGGATATTCCAGTAAAAGAAAAGCATATAAGTGTCTGAACAAAGTAACTAATAAAATTATTGAAAGTACTAATGTTCGAGTTGATGAGTTTGATGATAAGAATACAGAGGAAAGAAGAAAGGAACCAGAAGACTAAAGTAGATTCACTTACATTGAACAACCCGAGTATCTACCAAAGCCATAGACAGTGAAAATCTATCAACAGGAAAATAATACTGAGGAGCAGGAAAGAGAAACCGATGAGTAGGAAGCACCTACCAAGCAAGTAAATGAACGTGCACAAGATGAACAAGAAAGAAGAAATCGGATACTGGCAAGTTTTTTCAGAAGACACCATCTTGAGACACAAATCATTGGAGACAAACAAGTTGGCATGCAAAAAATAAGCAAAGCAAGACAAGGTACATGTCTAGTTTATGATTGTGAACTGAAGAATGTAAAAGTTTTATTAGAAAATGAAGAATGGGTTAATGCAATGAAAGAGGAAATAGAAAAAATAAAGAAGAACAAGACCTGGACCTTAGTACCCTAGCCTAAAGATAAGAATGTTATCAGTACTAAGTGGATATTCAAGAACAAGCAAAATGAAAATGGAGAGGTAATAAGAAATAAAGCCAGATTGGTATGTAAAGGATATGCACAGGAGGAAGGAATTGACTATGGTGAAACATTTGCACCTATTGCTAGATTAGGAGTTAGAATGTTACTTGCATATGCTGCACACAACAAGTTCAAAGTTTATCAAATGGATGTCAAGTCATCATTTCTGAATGTAATACTTGAAGAAGAAGTCTACATAGAACAACCTGAAGGGTTTATTGATAAAAAAAACAAAGATATGGTGTGTAGATTACATAAAGCTTTATATGGTTTGAAGCAAGCACCGAGAGCCTGGTATGAGAGGTTGCATACTTATTTGTTAAGTATTGGATTTGTTAAAACAAGTGGGAACAACAATTTGTATATGAAAGGAGATACTAATGATACTATTCTTATTGGTGAAATATTTGTGGATGACATTATATTTGGAGGACAAGATCAAATCTGTAAGTCATTTGTTGATAAAATGAGAAGTGAATTTGAAATGTCTATGTTCAAAGAGATTGAGTTATTTCTAGGACTACAAGTGATTTAGCAGAATGATGGTATATTCATCACACAATCTAAATATATCAAGGAAGTATTGAAGACATTTGGCTTGGAAGATGCTAAACCTATGGGAACACTGATGGCTACTGGATGTAAACTGACTAAGGAAGATGAAACTACAAAGGTGAACCAGACATTGTACTGATCAATGATTGGTAAGTTAATGTATGTGTCAGAATAACTAAGAGAGGTGTGAATCAGTTATCTAGTGTCCCAATTCAAAATGTATAATCCAAAACAATTCTACTACTTCTGCAAGTCGGTAAACATAAAATAATTTCACTGTCTGTGTATTTACCGATTGACAATCTAAATTCTATATTAATTACCGATTAAATCTAACATGTAATATGAAAAGTATGATCACAAACAAATATCACAATCAACACATAACACAAGAGATTTAACATCAAAAACCTGTAAAGGGAAAAACCACCTGGGACTGGCAACCCAAAATTGTTCACTCTTCTGAAGTGAGGTTGGTGAAGACCCAACCCTGTTAAAGGTTTACAAACACACTATAAGGTGTGACCTTGTTAGAGGATTTTAGACCAGAAGTTATCATCCAACTAGTAGTCACTCTAGGGTTGACAGGATAACAATGTTCACTCTATGAATGAAACATCAAAAAGACTTTCATAGTCCACTTGGTTAAGACATTTTGACTGTGTACAATGGTTAAATGTATAATAGTAGATGATCTACCTAAATACAACTTCAATTTGTAGTTTAAAAATCAATGTTAAGCTCATTCAAATATTTTTGACCAATATAACACTTCAGATTCAATACTGTATCAACTTACTGTCCATCGGTAATAACTCTCTATAGCTTGGTAACTATTCTGCAGCTTAGTTCTTATTAACCAGTATGATTAGAAAAACTTCTCCATGTGATTATTCTGTAGTATCTTCTTCTTCCAGCATACATTTCATAATGAAACCAATGTCTCTTATAGAGATGAGTAAATCATTTTCTTTTCCTCCATCAAATTTTTCCGCTTAATCATATTCATAGATTTTTCCACTTTAAGCTCCCTTGGCTGATGTGTCAGTAACACATTTCAATCTACTCCATTAGATCCTTTTTGATTTATGTTAGCCATCAATCTTCATAACAAACATTATCTGTTACCTTGATTTCATACACTTTATAGCTCATCGCTTTATCGGCTAAACTGATCATTTAATTCCTTTCTATTTTGCTTGGTTAACAAAGAAATGTGTCAGTGAACACAAGCTTGGTTAATAATACGCTCGGTATACACTACACTTCATCAATGTATACTGAAATGCTTTATTTATCGACAACACTTCTTTTTGTCTTTCAGATCTATTCTTCATCATAAATGAATGCAACATAATAAAGTCAATTCCATCAAGTCATGGACTCATCAACAAGTTACTCAGTGTATTCCTTATCCTCATCTGTCATATATGTCTTCCTCATGTAGATATTTATGTTCTTCATATCTTTCACCTTCCATCAAATGTGTCGATATAGTAACTTACAAGATAAGTACTGTCAAGCTAGTTGACATCAATGAAAACATAATACTAGTTTAATCATCTTGCATATCTAATCATCAACTCATCAGTAATCTTGAATTACAGATTCTTCATTTTGGTTCTAAATCAGTTGTAGTTCATCAATCTCTCCCTTTGGCATTGATGGCAACTCAAGTAATATGAAATGTACCATACACATACCAAACATGTATTCTAAAACTTTGTGATAAAATTTTGTGTAGTGTAAGCTCTCCCTAGCTTAATATGTTTAATCACTATGTTACTAAAACAACATTATAAAATACAGCTTTGTAATTTTGTAGATATAACCTTTTCAATTCTCAAGTTCCTTTCAGATTATCTCTCCCTTAGATAGTTCTCATCACTGTACATCTCCTTTTTAGTTCATATTATTTATCTCTTCCTTTGACAACAATGCCAAAGAAACAAATAAATAATCAGCTTTGTAGTAGCTAAGTAACTCTTTGGTGTCCATTACTTCCTCTATATCTTAGTATACTGATATCCCAATCTGTTTCAGTTCTTCAAACTTAATCACAACCTTGAACAAAATTCAAAGTGTGAACTATGCTACAACAACATGAATGATCTTGTGATAAGATTAGGCTGATGCAACATCTAGATCACATTAGTGACCGATACACAGGGGACGGACCCCAAGTCCAGTTGTCAAATATTCAAAAGTGTCCTTTGGTAGAGGCTTTGTAAAAATGTCTGCAAGTTGTTCTTTAGATGTAACAAATTATAACTTTACTTGCTTCTCTTGCACTTGTTCTCTTAAGTAGTGATACTTAATTGATATATGCTTTGTCTTTGAGTGCATCACAAGATTCTTTGAAATATTAAATGCACTGGTGTTGTCATAGTATATGATCACCGGGTCAGTGATTACCTCATTCATTCCTTCCAACACTTGTTTGATATATGCAATGTTTGAGAAATTAGTAGCAATAACAACATAATTTTCTTTAGCTGTAGACTGAGAAATACAAGCCTACTTTTTACTTGTCTAGGTTACAAGTCTTTCACCAAAGAAAAATGCTCCTCCAGTGGTACTTTTTCTGTCATCCACATTTCTAGCCCAATCAGCATTGGTGTAAACTTTCAGCTCAAACTTATCTTCCTTAGGATACCATAGTCCATAATCCTCTATCTTTTTTAGATATCTTAAGATTCTTTTAGTAGAAATCATGTGTGATTCTCTAGGATTAGCAGAATATCTAGCAACAATTCCCATAGCATGTGCTATATCTAGTCTACTATGAACTACATACATTAGCTTACCAATCATGGATCGATAAAGTGTTTGGTTTACCTCTGTAGTTTCATCTTCTTTTGTCAATTTACTTCCAGTAGCCATCAATGTTCCCATAGGTTTAGCATCTTCCATGCCAAATGTCTTCAAGACTTCCTTTATATACTTGGACTGTGTGATGAATATCCCATCACTCTGTTGTATCACTTGTAATCTGAGAAACAACTTAATCTCTCCGAACATAGAAATTTCAAACTCATTCTTCATGTCATTCACAAAATATTTACATACATGATCTTGACCTCCAAAAATAATATCATCAACAAAAATTTCAGCAATAATAATAGTGTCATCAGTATCACCTTTCATGTACAAATTGCTATTATCACTGGTTCTTACAAATCTAATACTTAACAAGTATGAAGTCTTTCATACCATGCTCTCAGTGCTTGCTTCAAACCATATAAAGCTTTGTGTAATCTACATACCATGTTTTTGTTGTTTGGATCAATGAATCCTTTAGGTTGTTCTATGTAGACTTCTTCAAGTATACCATTCAGAAATGTTGATTTCACATCCATTTGATAAACCTTAAATTTCTTGTGTGCAGCATATGCAAGTAACATTCTAACTCCTTCCAATCTAGCAATAGGTACAAATTTTTCACCATAATCAATGCCTTATTCCTGTGCATATCCCTTGCATACCAATCTCACTTTAATTCTTGTTACTTCACCATTTTCATTCATTTTGTTTTTGAATATCCATTTAGTACCAATAACATTCTTATCTTTAGGTCAGGGTACTAAGGACCAAGTTTTGTTTTTCTCTATTTGTTCTATTTCCTCTTTCATTGCATTAACCCATTCTTCATTTTCTAATGCAACTTTCACATTCTTTGGTTCAAATTCACAAACTAAACATGTACCTTGTCTTGTTTTTCTTGTAGGCTGCATTCCAGCTTGTCTGTTTCCAATAATTTGTGTCTCAGGATGATGTCTTCTGACAAAACTAGCTAGTACTCACTTTCTTGTTTCTTGTTCATCCTGTTCAAGTTCATTTGCTTGCTCGGTAGCACCATTTTGTTCATCAGTTTCCCTTTGTTGTTCCTCGGGGTTATTTTCTTGCTGACCGGTTATCACAGGTTACGACTTCGGTAGATAGTCAGGAAGTTAAATGTAAGTAAATCTACCATAGTCTTTCGGTTCATTTCTTTCTTTTGTGTTTGTGTCATCATACTCATCAACATGAACATTAGTACTTTCAATTATCTTATTTGTAACCTTATTTAGACATTTGTATGCTTTACTCTTAGTAGAATATCCTAAGAATATTCCTTCATCACCTTTAGAATCAAATTTCCCATTTCTCTCATCCTTCAGAATAAAACATTTGCTTCCAAAAATTCTAAAATAACTTATAGTAGGTTTGTGTCCAAACCATAGCTCATAAGGTGTCTGGTTGGAGTCCTTCATTTGTACTCGGTTAAGCACATATATAGTTGTGTTGACAGCTTCCCTCAAATATGTCTAAGCAACATTCTTTTGTAGCATTAGTGTTCTAGCACAGTCAATGATTGACCTATTCCGTCTTTCAGCAATCCCATTCTACTGAGGTGTTCTCGGTGCAGAGACCTGTCTCTTAATACCATTCTCATTACAAAAATTAGTAAATTCATTAGAGATAAAGTCATCTCCTCTATCAGATCTTAAGCATTTGATTTCTTTTCCAGTCTCTTTTTCTACCTTAGCCTTATACCATTTAAAAAACTTAAAAGCTTCAGATTTCTCTTTTAGAAACATAACAGTCATTAGTCTAGTATAGTCATGAAAAAAAAGAATAAAGTATCTATCACCATAATAGCTCTAAGTTCTCATAGGACCACATAGGTCACTATGAACCAACTCAAGTATCTTCTTTTTTGAGTAGTCTTTTCTTTTAAAATTGGATTTAGTCATCTTAACTTTCTGACATTCATGACACATAGCATGATCTAGTTTTGACAAGTTAGGCAATCCTCTAACTCTTTTCTTCTTACTAATCTTGACCATGTTATCAAAATTCACATGACATAACCTCTTATGCCACAACCATGCATCTTCATCTTTCATTAATAAACAAGAAGACTGATTAATATCAAGATAAAATAGATTACCTCTAGATTGTGTACTAGTTCCAACAAGTCTTCCTCTATCATCATAGATTCTTACCTTTCTTCTCTCAAAAGCAAGTTGATGACCTAAGTTGTTCAGATGTGCCACAGTTAACAAATTGTAGTTCAATCCATCTACCTAGTATGCATTCTCACACTTTATTCTATCATTAATCATCAGTGAACCTTTACCTCTCACCATACAAGGTGCATCATTTCCCATTCTAACAGATCCACCATCATATTCATCAATTAGATCAAATTTCTCTATATCACCAGTCATATGATGTGTGCAACCACTGTCTATTATCCATGTATCATTTCTACTTACTTTAGAGATCAGTATTGTCTCTTCATGTTTCTCTTCTTCTTCTGAATCATCCTTCATAGCAACACATACTACTTCTATATCATCATCAGTGTCAGATTCAGATTCAAATTCTTCGGCTATGTAACATACCCTTTTCCCTTTGTCATAGCTATCTTGGTTGTCTCTGTTGTTGTGTCGATAGCCTCTATTGACTCTTCTCCCATAGCTTCCTTTAGATTGGTCTTTGGATCTATCATCATCTTTCTTATTTAGACATCTAGCAGTGATGTGGCCAACTTCCTTACAATTGAAACATGCTAGAGGTAACTTGCCTCTATATCTTTCCTTACCTTTGGGAAATCTTCTGGCCATAAGAGCTTCAAGCTCATTAAGTTCATCATTGGTATTACTGTCACTGTCATTATTCTTATCAATCTTGCTACTAGACTTACCAATCTTCAAAGAGGACATGAAAGTAGATTGAATAGAAGGTACAACATTGTTGTCAAAGTTATTCAGTTCAAAGGTTGTAAGCTTACCAATCAGAGTGTCAAGGGTGAGGTTGGATGTAGCCCTTGTTTCATGAATTGCAGAGATCCTAATCACATAAACTGGCAACAAAGTTCTGAGAATCTTGCTTATCATTGTTTCATCATCAATAGCTCTGCTAGATGCTCTAATAGCATGTACTACCTCTTTTAGTCTGTTTGTGTATTGTGCAATGTTCTCACCTTCTTTCATCTTCATATCATAAAATTGACCTTTTAGACTTTCTACTCTGGCTCTCTTGACATTCACATCTCCACTGTATATTAGAGTCAACTTGTACCACATCTTCTTAGCAGTATCACATTCCTTGATGTCATTAAATTTGGCATTGGTATAGGAAGCAACAAGTTCCATCATAGTAATATTGTGTTCATGCCTATCCTTTAGTTGATCAAGAGTCAGGGGACCTAGTGTTAGTTCAATGTAGCCATTCTCCATCAGTTCTAGTGTAGAATTCCCAATTCTAGATATGTGCAACTTCATCCATCTTTTCCATATTATGAAGTTATCTTTGTTCAGCTTTGGCACTTCCCTCTTATACATCTTCAGACCTTTTTGCTGAAGACCTTAAAACTCTATTCTAAGAAATTGAAGCTCTGATACCAATTGTTAGAATAACTAAGAGGGGGTGAATCAGTTCTCTAGTGTCCCAATTCAAAATGTATTATCCAAAACAATTCTACTACTTCTGCAAGTCAGTAAACATACAATACTTTCACTATCTGTGTCTTTACCGATTGATAATCTAAACTCTGTAATAATTATCGATTTAATCTAACATGTAATATGAAAAGTATGATCACAAACAAATATCACAATCAACACATAACACAAGATATTTAACGTGGAAACCCTGTAAAGGGAAAAACCACCTGGGACCGACAACCCAAAATTGTTCACTCTTCAAAAGTGAGGTCGATGAAGACCCAACCCTGTTAAAGGTTTACAAACACACTGTTAGGTGTGACCTTGTTAGAGGATTTTAGACTAGAAGTTATCATCCAACCAGCAGTTACTCTGGGGTTGACAGGATAACAATGTTCACTCTATGAATGAAACATCAAAAATACTTTCATAGTCCACTCGGTTTAGAGATTTTGACTATGTACAATGGTTAAATGTGTAACAGTAGATGATCTACCTAAATACAACTTTAGTTTGTAGTTTACAGATCAATTTTCAGCTCATTCAAATATTTCTAACCAATATAACACTTTAGATTCAATACTATATCAACTTACTATCCGTCAGTAATGACTCTCTGTAGCTTGGTAACTATTTTGCAGCTCAGTTCTTATTAACCAATATGATCAGAAAAACTTCTCCACGTGATTATTCTGCAGTATCTTCTTCTTCCGGCATACATTTCATAATGAAACCAATGTCTCTTATATAGACGAGTAAATCATTTTCTTTTCCTCCATCAAATTTTGCTGCTTAATCATATTCATAGATTTTGCCACTTTAAGCTCCCTCGACTGATGTGTCAGTAACACATTTCAATCTGCTCCATTAGATCCTTTCTGATTTATGTTAGTCATCAATCTTCATAAGAAGCATTATCTGTTACCTTGATTTCATACAATTTATAGCTCATCACTTTATCGACTAAACTAATCATTTAATTCCTTTATGTTTTTCTCGGTTAACAAAGAAATGCATCAGTGAACACAAGCTCAGTTAATACTACACTCGGTATACACTACACTTCATCGGTGTATACTGAAATGCTTTATTTACTGATAACACTACTTTGTGTCTTTCAGCTCCATTCTTCATCATAGATGAATGCAACATAATAAAGTCAATTCCATCAAGTCATAGACTCATCAACAAGTTACTCAGTGTATTCCTTATCCTCATCTGTCATATACATCTTCCTCATGTAGATATTTTTGTTCTTCATCTCTTGCACCTTCCTTTAGATGTGTCGGTATAGTAACTTACAAGATAAGTACTATCAAGCTAGTTGACATCAATGACAACATAATACTAATTTAATCATCTTGCATATCTAATCATCAACTCCTTAGTAATCTTGAATTACAGATGCTTCATTCTTGTTCTAAATCAGTTGTAGTTCATCAGTATGTAGTGCATAGTAGACCAGACATAGCACATGCTATGGGAATTGTTGCAAGATTTTTTCCAAGCCCTAGAGAGTCACACATGGTTGCTACAAAGAGAATCCTAAGATACTTGAAGAAAATAGAAGATTATGGATTATGGTATCCTAAGGAAGGAAAATTTGAACTCAGAGTCTATACCTACACTGATTGGGCTGGAAATGTGGATGACATAAAAAGTACCATTGGAGGAGCATTTTTCTTTGGTGAAAGACTTGTTACATGGACAAGTAAGAAGCAAGCTTGCATTTCTCAGTCTATAGCCAAAGTAGAGTATGTTGCTGCTGCTACAAACTGTTCAAATATTGCATATATTAAGAAAGTATTGGAAGGTATGAATGAGATAATCACTGAGCTAGTGATTATATACTATGATAACACAAGTGCCATAAACATTTCAAAGAATCAAGTGATGCACTCTAAAACAAAGGATATATCTATTAAGTATCACTGCTTAAGAGAACAAGTATAGGAGAAGCAAGTTAAGCTAGAGTTTCTTACATCAAAAGAACAACTTGTAGACATATTTACAAAGCCTCTACTGAAGGATACATTTGAGTACTTGAGGACTATACTTGGGGTTCATCCCCTGTCTACTGGTCACTAATGTGATCTAGATGTTGCATCAGCCTAATCTTATCAGAAGAATGTTCATGTTGATGCAGCATAGTTCACACTTTGGATCATGTCTAAGGTGTGAAAAGTTTGGAGAACTAGAATAGATTGGCATATTAGTATAGAGAGATACAAAGAATGCACCAGACAATAGAGAGTTACATGGCTACTGCAGAGCTGTATGTTTATTTGTTTCTTTGGGATTGTTGTCAAAAGGAGAGGTAAACCATATGAAACAATATGCACCAATGATGAAATAGCTATCTAAGGGAGAGACAACCTTAAAGAAAGGGAGAGCACTAAAGATCAGTTGCTAAGAATAGAAGAAGGAATCTGAGAGCTAAAAAGATCATATTTGCAGAATGTCAAAGCTACATTGGTAATGTTATTGAGGAACGTAGTGATTAAACATATTAAACTAGGGAGAGCTTGTAAAACATTTTTTCATAGAGTTATAGAATACATGTTTGGTATATGTATGGTATATTTCATATTACTTGAGTTTCCATCAATGCCAAAGGAAGAGATTGATGAACTACAATTGATTTAGAACCCGATTGAAGAATCTGTGATTAGAGATCACCGAGTTGTTGATTAGATGTGACATATAATTAAATCACTAATATGTTGTCATTGATGTCAACTAGTTTGACAGTACTTATTTTTTAAGTTACAATAACTAAACATCTGTAGAAAATGAGTAAAAGAGATGAAGAACAAAAATATCTACACGAGGAAGATGTATATGATAGATGAGGATAGGGATTACATTGTGTAACTTGCTGATGATTCTATGACCTTATGTTATTGACTTGATTATGTTTCATTCATCTATGATGAGGAAAAGAATTGAAAGACACAAAGCAGTGTGGTCGGTTAATGAAGTATCACAATATACACCGAGTAGTGTAGTGTATACCAAGCACAGTATAAATTGAGCGTATGTTCACCGATGCATTTCTTTGTTAACCAAGCAAAAGAAAAGGAACTAAATGACTAGTTTAGCCATTAAGGATTACTGAACTGTAAAGTACATCAAAATCAGTGTGGAGATAATGTTTGTTATGAAGATCAATGACTAGCATAATTCAAGGAAGATCTAAAGGATGAAATCAAAATGTTTTACTGGCACATCAGCTGAGGAAGGTTTAAGAAGAAAAATGGATGAAGGAGAATAAGCAGCAAAATCTTATGGAGGAGAAGAAAATGGTTTACTTGTCTATTTAAGAGACTAAGGTTTCATTATGAAACAAATGCCAGAAGAAGAAGGACTGCAGAACTATCGCATGAACAAGCTTCATGTATGCTTGATCAAACTAGTTAAGAAGAACCTAACTGCAGAGTTTACCGAGCATCAGAAACCTATTACCGAGCGATATTAAGTCATTGATTATTGTGACATAGAATTGATAAACTAATCAGAGGATTTGTATGAGCTTAAAATAGATCTGATAATCTGAAATTAAAGTTGTATTGTATTCAGATCAATTGATGTTACATTTTAATCATTGTAAACAGAGAAATCTCTTAACCAAGTGGACTTGAAAGTCTTTTATGTTTCATTCATAGAATGAACATTGTTATCCTATCAACCCCATAGTGAATGCTGGTTGGATGATAATGGTTGGTCTAAAATCTTCTAACAATGTCACACCTAACTGTGTGTTTGTAACCTTTAACAGGGTTGGGTCTTCACCGACCTCACTTCAGAAGAGTGAACATTTTTGAGTTGTTGGTCCTAGGTGGTTTCTCCCTTCACAGGGTTTCCACGTTAAATCTTTTGTGTTATATGTTCATTGTGGTGATTGTTTTTTTATCATACTTTACATATTGCATGTTGGATTTGGTCTGTAATCGGTAAAAGCACATACAGTATAGTATTTTATGTTACCAAGCTACAAAGTTTTAAGTAAATTATTTTGGATTATACATTTTGATTTGGGACTATGGATAACTGATTCACCCCCCTCTTAGTTATTCTAACATAAATATGTTAGATGATAACAATGAAGAAATATTGGGTAAATATTGTAGACTTCCTCAAAAAGACATAATTTCTAAAGATGTAAAAAGATAGGTCATTGAATATTGGACTACTTGCTCTCCTATTTATTCCAATCAAAGGGATACTAGTACAAATTAAAGATGAAGATATATGTATAAAATATGAATATCCAAAAAATTTTATAGATATAAAATAAAGTGAACTATTTCAAGAATTATAGAAAGAGTATTCAGATCTGAAAATATGTTAGAGAATGTTTGAGAGGTTGCGTCCTTTCTTTGTATGCATAAATAAGGTACGTGAAACTTGTTGTCAAAATCATGTTGAATTTAATCTATGATTGCAATCATATAAAAAATCTATGGTAATAATTAATCCAGATATGGTTATCCTTGGAAGTACAACATAATTTGTGAAGTCTATTTTATGTGATAAATCAAAAGATTCAGATGAGTTCAAAGTACAATGTATAAAAAATACATGCAATGCTTATGGATATTTACATGAATTTTCACTATAAATTGAGAATATTGATGTTTCAATGTCACTTTTGTAGAAGAGATTTGAATATGAGACATACCAAACTAAGACAGGAGATGAATCCAAAAAAATTGCATTTAAGGAGAGTTAATTGCCCTACCTTGAGTTTATGACCAGATTTCGTACTATGATATATCCACATATCCAACATTTTCATGGTGAACAATGGAAAGCTAAATAGTTTTGTGATTCCGAAAATTATTTTCCACTTGGTTGTATTCTTTCAATTGTAGATTTCTCTGAGAACTATATATTTTCCCCTCAATCGGAGCTTCAAGGTCAATATTATCATTCTGAACAAGTTGTGATATTTGTGCAAGTGATCTATAGATACACACATTTTGATTTGAACGAGATAGAGAGTATTGATCAAAATGAACCTATTATCATCAACGTGGTTCATTTCTATATCATTTATGATAGAGTTCATGATAGTATCTATGTGGCTCATTTTTTTGAAATATTTTTTGAAGATCTTGCGAATCGTGGGATAAAGGCTTCACAACACTGGATTTTGTCTGATGGTTGTGCAGGTAAGTACATGCAAATTTTAATTCATTTTGTTTGTTATCTTTAACTTCTTAAATTTAATTTCTTATCTTTAAAGTTATTTAATTTCAATATGATAAATGTTATATTTAATGATCTTACATATGTATGTTTACAACTTTATCGAGCGGAACAATTTAAATCTCTAAATGCCTCTAATTGGATAGACATGCAACATGCTAGATGCAATGTTAATTTTTTGTGGAACTTCTTTGAAAGTGGATATGGAAAAGGGGAGTACAATGGAGCAGGAGCATGTGTAGAGCATGCACTTTGCCAACATGATCTTGTAGGTACACAAATGTTGTTTAAGTGATATAATGTCAAAAGAAGCTTCTAGATCCATTCGCTATAAACTAATAGTTCATAAATGTATAGGTAATATGATATAGAATGCGACCAAAATTGTTGAATGGTGCCAAGGTCATTTTTCTAGTTGAGACAGCCAATACAAAAAACACTATTTTTGGGAAGTGAAAGGTAAAATATTTTGTTCAAATTCTTAAATAAAAATTTAAATCATGTGATTTTAAATTTTATTATTTAATTGTTGATCTAAAAATGTGCAAATTTTATTTCATATTTGTCAAAGATATAGACGTTCCAATCCTTAAAATTGTCCAAGAATTGGTGGTATCAGAAGTTTACATCACTTAGGACACACTTTATTATTCTAATGTGTCTTTGATGTAGGAGCATCCTAGGTGTAAGAGCAATCTTGCATCACCCAAAAATATTTCTGGTTTCATTTCAATAAGGGCTATCTTGTGCAGAGATCCTAGTTATGGAAAGTTACTATTTTTAGTAAGTTGGTCATATGATCTTGGAATGTTCTGATTTCATGGGTGGAGGTTCATCTTAGTCATATCAGCCTACAAGTTGAGTTTTATTGTCATATCATATGTATCAGTGAAGTTATTGAGGTTTTTGGGTACAAAATATTTGAGCTCAATTTTGAAGGCCTTAGAGGCTCCGGATCATGATCGACCCTCGGCTGATTGGACCTTGTGGGAGTCAAACATTGTACATCAAGTCCTTCCATTTCTAAAAAGTGGTTATAATAGAAAAATGGAGCTACGGTTAGAATATTATGGCCTCTAGAAGTTGGGGAACCTAAAAACATATTTTGTAATTATTTGGAGCCAACCCTTTATAAAATAAAATAATTCTTAGGGAAGTCGGCCTTACGGGCTAAATTTCTGGAACCTTCTCAGGTGGTGGAAATTACCTATATAATAAAGGCTCATAGTATTGTCTAGGGTAGTTCTGGGTAGATCTGGGTAATGATTCAAGGCTTTGTCCTACAAAATATTGTAAGGGAAAATGCCCATATGTGTTTGCATATTGTAATTCTAAAATTTTTAATTCCACATTTGTGGAGTTAATAAGAAGTCCATTTTCTATTCTTGTAAATTATTGTTGTTTCTCTATTTCTGTTATGTGTTTATGGTATTAAGGGGAGCACCCTTCATCAAGTGGTATTAGAGTGGGAGTTCCCAAGTGTGTAAACAGATCACCAACTGTGAGGTAGGTTGCACTAGGACCATAGTTGAGGGTTTCAACGAGTAGCGCAAAAATGCCTCCACAAAGGGAACATTATGAAAGAGTTGGTGGTATGACACCTGAGGTTAGAGCCCTCCAGAGAAAAGTGAGAGAATTGCAAGAAGTGATTCATAGATGAATGAATCTTGTAGTCAGAGATGAAAGCATGGATGATGCCGAAGAAGACAAAAATTCTAATTAGGAAGGAGAAGGAAAAATTCTGAACCAAGAGGAAGAAAGGCTTTTTCGGGCCATTTTCAAGTTTGGGAAAAGACCTAAGATTGAGGTTCTTGCATTTTAGAAAATCTTAACCTAGAAGAGTTGATCGACTGGATCAATGAATTAGAGGAATATTTTGAGTATGAAGATATTGAGGATCCTAATCGGGTCAAGTTTGTGAAGGCTAGACTGAAGGGTCATGTGAAGATTTGGTGGCAAGAGATTCAATTAGAGTGAAATAGAAGAGGAAAGGATAAAATCACAAGATGGGATTGGATGGTGGATAAATTGAAGTGATAGTTCATTCCTGTTGATTATGATCTTGACCTACTAAAGAAAATCCAAGTTTTGAAGCAAGCAGGAAGATCTATTTAGGAGTATATAGAGGAGTTCTATTGAATCCTCATCAGAACATGCCATGCAGAAGCTGATAAGGAGAAAGTTTCCTGCTACCTTAAAGGGTTAAGGCCAAGCATTTAGGAGGAGTTGAATTTGGTTCGAAGGAATAGTATTGAAGAGGCATACCAATTTTCCCTAAAAGTAGAGGAAAAACTGAACAACAATTTTGAGATTAGACAAAGCAGAAGAGGTCATGGTGGAAGATCCAGTGGATGGTCATATGGAGGTGGAAATGAAGATCCGAAAAAGAAGGATAAGGCCAGTAGTAGTCAAAATCAGAGAGGAAACAATTTGAATCATTTCCATGATTAGAATGATAAAGATCAGAGAGGAAGATGAAGAGTAAGAGGACAAGGATCAGGAAGAGGAGGCTTCTGTGGAACATGTTTTCACTGTGGAGAAGAAGGTCATAGGGCATATGAATATCCTCAATACCAAGGATGGATAGATAGGAGAACTAAAGGCTAGGCTAGAGTTGCACATTTGGATGAAGATGTCAAATCATCACATTCTGAAGATGCTGAAAGAGGAGAAACACTAATTAATTGAAGAATCCTACTGAGTGGTGAGAATGAACCTAAACAAAGGAGGACCTTTTTTCACACTAAATGAAAGTGTGAGGATAAGTGTTGTTATGTGATTATTGATAGTGGAAGAACTAAAAATTTGGTGTCAGAAGAGATGGTCACAAAGTTGAAGCTCAAGAGATAGAAACACCCACATCCATACTAGATCGCTTGGGTGTAGGATGACCACAAGGTCATGGTTAGTGAACAATGCCTAGTGAAGTTCAAGATTGGTGGATACCATGATGAGGTACTATGTGATATCATACCTATGGATGCATGTCATATGTTGTTGGGTATACTATGGTAGTTTGACAGGCATGTTGTACATGATGGTTGTGTGAATACCTATTCCCTGATGAAGGATGGAGTGTGACATAAGCTAAATCCATCGAAGGACATAGAATAAAAGGTATGTGGTAATGCAAAAATAATTTTTGTTGATGGAAGACAGTTCCTAGATGGTATGAGACATGAGCATAAGTGTTTTTCTTTAATTGAAAAAGATGGTAAAGAGGAAGTAGAAGATGTAACTATAGAAGTTGCAAATTTGTTGAATGAGTTTCAGGATATTGTATCTGATAATGTACCTGATGGATTACCACCAATTGGAAGATTAGTCATCAGATGGACTTAATTCTAGGAGCTAGTTTTCCAAATAAAGTAGTACATAGAATGACACTAGTAGAAAGTGAAGAGTTGAACAGACAAGTACATGAGTTGTTACAAAAGGGGTTGATTCGGGAGAGCCTAAGTCTATGTGCTATACCAGTAGTATTAGCACCAAAGAAGAAAGGATAATGGAAGATGTGTATAGATTCTAGGGCAATAAATAAGATCACAATCAAGTATAGGTTTCCATTGCCATGAATGGATGATATTATGGACTATTTGAGTGGAGCTATGTATTTTTCAAAGATAGATCTGAAGAGTGGATATCATCAAATTCAGATCAGAGAAGGAGATGAATGGAAGACTTCTTTCAAAATAAAGGAAGGACTCTACGAGTGGTTAGTCATGCCTTTTGGGCTAACCAATTCACCGAGAACTTTTATGAAGCTCATGAACAAGGTTTTAAAAGAATTTCTAGGTAAGTTTTTCATTATTTACCTAGATGATATTTTGATCTTTAGTAAGAAAATGGAGGAGAATATTAGGAATGAATGCTGAATATATCCTATGGGGGAGTATTAGCATCCATTCTGTAGCAGTTGTTGTTGCATTCATGACTATGATTGTCATTGATGTCAACACAGTGATCTATTGAAGATTAGCAGAGAAGCACACAATGTTTGAGTTAGCGCACTTGGGATATTGAAGATAATGCTATGCATAGTTGTGGACTTATTCTATGATGTGTTATTAGATCATGGTTAAGAGTGCAAATAGTAATTCATTTATTCTTGGAAGTTATGAGGAAATTAGTGGAAGTAGTATTCACGTAGTGTTCCTAAGTAGCGGTTTGTGGAAATCAAATGATATCTCCTAATTGGGATGGAATCTAGTTATGCGTAGTTAGAGAGTAGTTGGAGACATATTGATAGTTCTATGGTTCATAGTACAAGATCCGAGGTCACACGAGTGAAGAATTCTATTGATTGGTAGTCAACAATTTTGTGTAATTTTGATGTAATGTGTGGAAAATTTTATTTTGTAATTTGTATGATGACTCATTTGTAATTACTTGAGTGTGGTATAAAGGAAGGAATGTATTCCTTGTTGTAAGAATTAAATGTGATGAATGTAAGTATATTGTGAAAGAGAAATTGTTGAAAGAAGATATGTGAAGTACTGAGATCTGGTATTGAGATCTGAAAAAGAAGTTGGTGTGGTTTGGCATAGTCAGAGAAGGAGTATTGAATTGTTGAGGTTAGTACTCTTTTTGTATTATTCTATTGAGTAATACAAGATTAGTTGGATAGTGAGTTTGGTGATGTTACCTTGAAGTTGTTTGGGTAGTGGGTCCTTCTGTCTTCCATAACTCCTAACAAAGTTAGAATATTTTAAGAGGGATTCAAAATCTCCTAACAGGGATTCATATGTACTGAATGTATTTCATAAGACTCCTAATAGATTCCATCCTTTCACAAGGAATATTCATATTCGTGCATCTTTTATGGGCATCATTCCCACTGGGGTTTACTCTTTGATCAAGAGGTTCCCTAGTCAACATATCTTGTGTCATTGTGTTATTGAGCATGTATATCTTTCTATGGTTGTTGGTTACATTGCTTACATGGTTAAAATCTATTGAAGTTGATAAAAGTTATATTTATCTGATAACTAATTCACCCCCCCCCCCCTCATTTATCTTGGTGGACTTTACTTTCTAACAGAGCATATGATTCATATTTGTATGGTGTTTGAGAATTTAAGGGAAGAAAATTGTTGATTAATTTGAAGAAGTGCAGTTTTGTGAAGGAGTTAGTGTATTTGAGATTTGTAGTTTCAGCAAAAGGTCTAAAAATGGACCCAGAGAAAGTGCAGGCTATCCTTGACTGGCCTACTCCAAGGAGTTCTACCTAGGTAATATCTTTTCATGGTTTGGCTAGTTTTTACAAAAAGTTTATCAGAAATTTTAGCAGTATTTGTGGACCCTTAGCAGATAAAAGTTTTAAACTGTTGAAACAAAAGTTATAGAACAACCTGTTTTAGCACTTCCAGATTTTAATAATGTGTTTCAAGTAGACTGATGCTAGTGGTACCGCAATAGGAGCTATTATAAACCAAGAAGGTAAACCTGTTGCTTATTTTAGTGAGAAGTTAAATGATGCCACTAGGAAATATTTTCTTTATGATCAGGAATTTTATGCTATAGTTTAGGCATTGAAGAAGTGGAGACACTACCTACTTCCTAAGGATTTTATTTTATAACTAATCATCAAGATTTGCAAAATTTGAATAGTCAAGGAAATTTGAATCAAAGACATTTGAAATGGGTTGAATATTTTTAGAGTTACACATTTGTTTTGAAACACAGGAGTGGAAAGTATAACAGGGTTGTAGATGCACTTAGTAGAAGGTAACTTTTGCTAATAGAGATGTAGATTGAGGTGGTTGGGTTCAAGGAACTCAATAATTTGTACCTAGAGGATCCTGATTTTGGTGAAGCTCAGAAAGCTTGTAAAGAACCTGTTACTCTAGATAGGATGAAGTGGTTGGATTTCATCATTTAGGATGATATGCTATTTAAAGGGAGTTGGTTGTGCATTCTATGAAGTTCTATGAGGGAGAATCTCATCAAGGAGAAGCATAGTGGAGGATTGGATAGATATTTTCATCGAGATAAAAACCTTTCATTGGTTAGTGAGAATTATTACTAGCCATAGTTACACCAAGATATCAAGAAGTTTGTACAGAGTTGTAGAGTATGTCCAATGGAAAAAGGAGTAAAGAATAATACAGGGTTGTAGATCAGCCATTACCTGTACCAAAGAAGTCATGGGAGGATATCAGTATGGAATTTGTTCTTGATTTACCGAGGACTCAACAGGGACATGATTCAATTTTTGTGGTGGTTGAGAGATTTTCAAAGATAACACATTTTATTCCCTGCAAGAAGAGTAATGACACAGTTCAGGTGGCAGAATTGTTTTTCAGAGAAGTGGTGAGACTACATGGTTTGGAAAAGACCATAGTTTCAGATCGGGATGATAATTTTGTTGGATATTTTTGGCATACATTGTGGAAGAAGTTAAAGATAGATTTGAAGTTCACTTCATCACATCATCCATAGATTGATGGACAGACAGAGGTGGTGAATAGGAGTTTAGGGAATTTGTTGAGATGTTTGGTTGGAGATAAACCAATAGGATGGAATTTGATTTTACCATAGGAAGAATTTGTATATAATAATTTTGTCAATAGGAGAATTGGTAAATTACCATTCCAGATTGTATATGGAAGTAATCCTAGAAATGCATCTGAGTTGAGAAAGATAGACAAAGGAGAGATAAGTAGTGTTGAAGCAAAGGATTTTGCAGAACATTTGAAGAATGTCCATGAGGAGGTGAGGAAGCACATTATCAAGATGAATGCATAGTATAAGGGTAAGGTAGATGAGAAAATGAGGCATAAGGAATTTCAAGTTGGAGATGAAGTCATGGTTCATTTGCGGAAGGAGCGATTTCTAGTTGGCACATACAATAAGTTAAAAATGAAGAATTTTGGGGCATGTAAGATACTGAAGAAGCATGATTTAGGAAATGATATGATGTAGAGTTTCCTATTGAGCTGAATATTTCACCAATATTTAACATTTCAGATCTAACAAAGTATCATGAAGGGGGTGTTGAAGATGAGATCATAGAATCAGAGTGGAGTGTTGCAGCAACTACTTCAGCTACCAAGGAGATTGAGGATATAGTGGATAGTCGTGATGGTATAAGCACAAGGAATAGGACATATGAAGAATATTTGGTTAAATGGAAAAGATGACCTATTGAAGATTCATCATGGCTGACAAGGGAGGAGGTTAACTATCTTGTTTTTCCTCTGCACACCTGAGACGTGACAGGGTCACTTCTGAAATACCCTGGGTGTCTGATGTTGGAGGATCCTGGGTGTAAGAGCAATCTTTCATCACCCAAAAATATTTCTGGTTTCTTTTCAATAAGGGCTATTTTTTGCAGAGCTTCTATTTATAGAAACTTACTATTTTTAGTAAGTTGGTCATACGATCTCGAAATGTTTTGATTTCATAAGTCGAGGTTCATCTTAGTCATATCAGCCTACCAGTTGAGTTTCATTGTCATATCATCTGTATCAGTGAAGTTATTAAGGTTTTTGGGTATGAAATCTTTGAGCTCAATTCTGAAGGCCTTAAAGGCTCTAGATCATGATTGACCCCTGACTTATTCGAACTTGTACGAGTTAGGCATTGTAGATCAGGTAGGTCCTGTCATTTCTAAAAAGTGGTTATAATAGAAAAATGGAGCTACTGTTAGAAAGTTATGGCCTCCATAAGTTGCGGTACCCAAAAACATATTTTGTAATTATTTGGAGCCGATCCTATGTAAAATAAAATTAAAACAAAATAATTCTTAGGGAATTTAGCCTTAGGGGCTAAATTTTTGGAACCTTCTCACGCGGTGGAAATTGCTTATATAAGAAAGGCCTGTAGTGTTGTCTAGGGCAGTTCTGGGTAGATCTGGGTAATGATTCAAGGCTTTGTCATACAAAATATTGTAAGGGAAAATGCCCATGTGGCTTTGCATATTGTAATTCTGAAATTTGTAATTCCATATATGTGGAGATAGTAAGAAGCCCATTTCCTGTTCTTGCGAAATGTTGTCGTTTCTCTGTTTCTGTTATTTATTTGTGGTATTAAGGGGAGCACCCTTCATCAGTCGTAATGGGTCATAATGGTTTGTAATGTGTTGAAAGGGACCATAATGTGTCCTAAGGGGTCTAAAGACCCCTTACAACCCATTATGACTGATTAAGACACATTAGAACCAAAAAGTGTGTCTTAAGGGGTCATAGGACCCCTTAGAATACATTACAACCTCTTAGAGAAAACTTTATGGTTATAATGTTGTTGAAAGGGGTCATAATGAATTTTGATAGGTCCTAATACCTGTTAAGACCAATTAGAAGCCCTTATGACCCATTATGACCCATTAAGACACATTAGAACCATAAGGTGTATTTGAAAGGGTCATGAGACCCGTTAGAACACATTATGACCTCTTAAGACACTCCTTATGGTTCTAATGTTTTTTAATGGATCATAATGGGTCGTAAAGAGACCTTCGGCCACTTAGGACCCATTACAATGCCTTATGACACATTATAATCATATTGTGTAAACTAAGGGATCGTACGACCCCTTGTGACACACTTTATGGTTAAAATGTATCGTAATAGGTTGTAAGGCCTCCTTAGACCCATTCAGGCCCAGTAGGATCCCTTATGACTTACTAAAAACCCTTTTGACATATGAGAATGATAAAGTGTGTCTTACGGGGTTGAAGGACCCCTTAGATCATATTACGACCCCTTAAGACACACTTTATGCTTCTAATATTTGTTAATGGGTCATAATGGGTTGTAGGACCCATTTAGATCCCTTACAACCCATTATGACCCCTTTCAAAACATTATAACCATAAAGTGTTCCCTAAGGGGTTGTAGCACCTCTTAGATCACATTACAACCCCATATGACACACTTTATGGGTCGAATGTGTCTTAATGGGCCATAATGGGTTTTTAAGAGTCTTAATACCCCTTTGGACCTATTATGACCTTTTTTGACATATTAGAATCATAAAGACTATCCTAAAGGGTCATAATGTGTACTAAGGGGTCCTATGACCCCTTAGGACACACTTTAAGATTTGAATGTCTTAATTGGTCATAATGGTTTGTAATACACCTTATGACCCATTACAACCCATTATGAACCCTTTCAACACATTAGAACTATAAAGTGTGTCCTAAGGGGTCGTAATGTGTTTTAAGGGGTCTTATGACCCATTAAGACACACTTATGGTTCTAATATGTCTTATTATATCATAATGGTTTGTAATGTGTTGAAAGGGGCTGTAATTGGTCATAAGGGATCTTAATGGGTCCTAAGAGGTCTAAGGACCCCTTATGACTCATTATCACCCATTAGGATACATTAGAACCATAAAGTGTGTCTTAAGGGGTTATAGGGCCCCTTAGAACACATTACAACCCCTTAGAACACATTATGGTTCTAATTTGTTGTAAGGGATCCTAATGGTTTATAAGTGGTCTAAGGTCCCTTTAGGACCCATTATGACCCATTAGAACCATAAAGAGTGTCTTAAGGGGTCGTAGTGTTTTATAAGGGGTCTTATGACCCCTTATGACACAATTTATGGTTCTAATGTGTCGAAAGGGGTTATAATTAGTTTTAAGGGGTTCTAATTGGTCTTAAAGGGTATTAGGACCTAGTACAACCCATTATGACCCATTTCAACATATTAGAGCCATAAAGTGTGTCCTAAGAGGTCGTAATGTGTTCTAAGGGGTCCTATGACCCCTTAAGACATACTTTATGGTTCTTATGTGTCTTCATGTGTCTTAATGGGTATTAATGTGTCTTACATGATTGTAATGTGTTTTAAGGGGTCATATGACCCCTTATTACCCATGAAGACCCATGAAGACACATTAGAACCATAGAGTGTGTGTTATGAGGTTGTAATATGATTTAAGGGGTCCTACAATCTCTTAAGACACACTTTATGGTTCCAATGTGTTGAAAGGGGTTGTAATAGGTTGTAAGAGATCCTAATGGGCCCTAAGGGGTCTAAGGACCCCTTACAACCCATTATGACATATGATAACCAAAAATTGTGTCACAAGGGATCCTAGAACCCCTTAGAACACTTTATGGTTCTAATGTGTCGTAAAGGGTCCTAATAGGTCCTAAGTGGTCTAAGGTCTCTTTAGGACCCATTATGACCCATTAAGATACATTAGAAGTATAAGAAGAGTCTTAAGGGGTCAAAATGTGTTCTAAGGGGTCTTATGACCCCTTATGAAAATTTATATGGTTCTAATGTGTCAAAAGAGGTCATAATAAGTTATTAGGGGTTATACTTAGTCTTAAGGGGTATTAAGACCCATTATGACCCCTTTCAACACATTAGAACTGTAAGTGTTCCCTAAGGGGTTGTAATAGTTTGTAAGGGGTTCTATGACACCTTATAATATACTTTATGGTTCTAATGTGTGTTAATGTATTGAAATGGGAATTAATGTGTCTTACATGGTTGTAATATGTTCTAAGGGGTCCTATAACCATTATGATCCATTAAGACAAATCAAAACTATAAAGTGTATTTTGGATAGTCATATGACCCCTTAGAACACATTACAACCCCTTAGAGAATACTTTATGGTTATAATGTGGTAAAATGGGTCATAATTGATTCTAATGGGTACTAAAGTGTATTAGGACCCCTTACAACCCATTATGTTGCATTAAGACACAGAACCATAAAGTGTGTCCTAAGGGGTCGTAAGACCACTTAAAGTATATTGCAACCCCTTAGGACATACTTTATGGTTATAATGTGTTAAAAGGGGTCATAATAGGTCCTAAAGGGTACTAAAGGACCCCTAAAAACCCATTATAACCCATTGAGACACATTAGTATCATAAAGTGTCTCTTATGGGCTTGTAATGTAATCTAAGGGGTACTATGACCCCTTATGACACACTTTATGGTTGTAATATTTTGAAAGGGGTCATAGTGGGTTGTAAGGGGTCTAAATGAGTCCTAGGTGGTATTAGGATCTCTTATGTCTCATTATGACCCATTAAGAAACATTATAAATACAAAGTGTGTCTTTTGGGGTCGTAATGTGATGTAAGGGGTCCTATGACCCCTTTACACACACTTTATGGTTGTAATGTATCAATATGGGTTATAATTGGTTGGAAGAGACCCTTATGGGCCCTAGGGGGTCTAAGGACCCCTTATATCCCATTATGACACATTATAACACATTAAAACCGTATAGTGTGTCACAAGGGGTCGTATGACCCCTTAGAACACATTACATTGCTTAAGGAGCTAGTTTTTGGTTATAATATCTCTAAAGGGGTAATAATGGGTCATAAGGGTCTCTAATGTACCATAAGTGGTTCAAGGACCCTTTACAACCCATTATGACCCATTAAGACACATTAGAACCATAATGTGAGTCTCAAGGGATTACAATGTGTTCGAAGGGGTCTTACGACCCTTTAGGAGACACTTTAGGGTTCTAATGTGTCAAAAGAGGTCATAATGGGTCCTTTAGGGTATTAAGACCCCTTATGACCCCTTATGACATATTATAAACCTAAGGTGTGTCTTAAGGGTTTATAATATGTTCTAAGGGGTCGTACGACATCTTAGGACACACTTTATGGTTCTAATATGTTAAAATAAATCATAATAATTTTTAAGGGGTTCTAATTGGTTGTAAGGGATTTTAGGACAACTTGCAACCTATTATGACCCATTAGGACACATTAGAACCATAAAGTGTGTCTTATGGTTCTCGTAATGTGATCTAAGAGGTCCTATAACCCTTAGGACATACTTTATGGTTCTAATATGTCTTCATGGGTCATAATAGGTTGTATGGGGTCTTAATGGGTCCTAAAAGGGTATTAGGACCTCTTACAACCCATTATGTCCCATTAAGACACATTAGAATAATAAAGTGTGTTCTTATGTATACTTTGATGGTTCAATCATTTTTACGTATGTAGTTATAAATGATTTTATGTCTTTTTTTATGTATGCCTTGATGATTCAATTTAGTATTTTCTTATGAAATTTGTATATGTTCTTATGTATGATTTTATGTATTTTGTTATGTACACACTTTTATATATGTTCCCTTAAGACATCCCGTTAAGATATTAGTGATAATAAAATGCTTTTATGTTTTATTAAATAGCTTATGTCATTTAAATATGGTAAATGATTTTAACTACATGTATGAAATGTAAATTAATTCAATATTAATTGCATTTTAACTGACATACATTAAAAATATACATATGACATGAACATACATAAAACAAGTCTACTTAATGAACACTGTGTGCTATAAATGTGTCACACTTCTATGGATCATTACATGCAAGGAAACTCAAGAATGAGCCCTCACAAATCGATCCATAGCTCCCTAGGCATGGAGTGTGAGGGATTTTAAGAATGCTCTCAGCTAGAGCTATTTAGCCTATAACCTTGCTAGTAAACCATGCAATGGGAGATTCAATGAAGACAAGGGCAAGAATGCCAATATCTCCAATGAAGCCAAATGGATGCAATGTAATGCAAATCTATATGACAATGCAAGTTAATCTATTGCATAAAAGGAAATCTAAGCTAATAATGCCATGAAAATGAAACTACTATGCAAGAAATGAAATCTAACTATGAAGCAAGAAAGCCATGATGATGCAAGAATGAAGACAAGAAGATAGAGTGTTGATGAAGATCCAAGATGAATGCCAAAAATGCTCCAAATCTTCAAACCCTAGATGCAAGAATGTCTCCAAAAGTTCCAAGATGACCTAGAAAACCTGCAGCATAAAGTTAACATAAAAAGTTGGGGATCTAGAATGAAGAAGAGAGCTCTCCTTTTAAAGGAAATGAGAAAGAATGGACCATGGAGATTAAGAGGAAAAAGATTTAATCAACGGTGGAGCTTGAAAGAGGAGCAATCCATGTGCACACATATCCTCCAATGAGAAAATGAGAGTTGACTTTTGTGTCCATATGAGACAAAAAGTGCTTTTTCCCTTTTTATAAAATAAGAATAATGCTTTATTTGTATAACTTAGGATAAGATGAAAAGTGGGGGCTTTTTATTTATTAAAAGGGGAGGGAATATTCCTTTTAATAAATAAAGACTTAGGATAAGATGGTTAGCCCATAGAAAATAATCGAATAAATGATAGAACTAGGATTTGATCAAGAATAAGCAATTTATGATTTAGAAAAAGGGGCTAATAGTCTAGGTGACCATTTTTAGGTGTATACATTTGCCCCTCTTTGACTAATGTGTGATTGATTTGGGAACACATGTAGTCAAAGAATGAAGTTGAAATGTGAGATCGATTTGGGATCACAAAGCAACTTAGATCAGCCAAGAAGGCAAGCAGATAGCCAAGAAGGCAAGCAAATAGCGATCTGACTCCAAAGAATGAAGTGCAAAAAAATAGCAAATCCTGCATGGTCAGCCTGGTAGCAACAGTACTGAACACTTAGGAAAGAGATAACCAATAAGATATGATGTGTCTGCCCCCTCGGGATCGAAAGTGAAATCCAGGTAGAGGGAAAGCAGAAGCAAGAGCAACAGGATCAAATCACTAGAAATCATAATCGAAGAGAGAGAATAGAACAACCATCAAGCAGTGAAGATATACCCCACACATGAGCCACGGGGCACGAACCAAGCAGTCCCTCAACCCGAAAACACCATGGAGAGGGGGAAGAATTTGAACTTGAGATTGAAAGTGAATGAAAGACTAGAAGTTTGAAAGAGATGGGGATGAAGAGGTGAAGAATGCCCCAGTGAAGATGGAAGGATCAAGCCTCAAAAAGGTTAGCCAACTACGCGAAAGAGGGGGAAAAGGTGATTTGGAATAATCAAGGTGAACTCAGATTTCAGTTTCGATCCTAAAATGAAAGGAAAATGATGTGATATGAAAGACAAGAAGCGAAAGACATGATCAGGAAGAAGTGAAAGGTGAGTGCAGTTGATTAATAAGTCCATGAAAGATGAAAAGGAGAGCTCTCTCCATATGCAAGATGCAAAACTAACTAACATGAACCTAAGAATGCAAGCTACATGAAAAGTGGTTTACTTGCAAGGTCACAATGCTAATAGACATCTAATATTCATCATTGAGCGTTATTGGTAGCGTCGCAAGATCATACAATACACACTAGCATAACTATGTGAATCTGAATATGATCTATATCAGATAAAAATGTGGAAATCTCACCTAGGCATCAGAGACATGTAGGTCAAGATGACTAGTGCAGTGAGATTACCTAAGTTTGATATAGCAAGATTATGCTCGCATCGAGACACAAGAAAGTCAAGATGACTATAAGCATGCACTCACAAAACAGTCAAGGATAATACCTTGTAGGTCCATAGTGTCAAGTAAGACCAGCATAAATGCTCATGACAGTGAGGACCAACAAGATATACCCACAGGCAGATAAAGAAATAAAACATGTTCTCATTCCCTCAGTCTTCTAGCTATGCATCATAAAAAATGATCATAGGGGGAGAACACTCAGCAAAGAAATCATCATAGACAACATGCAAAGAAATAAAGTCAATCAAATCTCAGTGAGTCAAGTGCATGTGTGTAGGTCATAGAGTCAAACTTTGAGTATCACATCTGCCAGTGAGAAATATTGCATCATCTAGACTGTGGGTAGGATATCTTATAAGTGTTAAGAAACACTTGACTCAAGGGTAGTGTTGAAAAACACAATTGGGGTGGTGTTGAAAAACACCGTTTGTGAGGTGCCTAAGAAACCCAGATGCACAAAGAGACCCAAGATAATCTTAAAACAATGTATGCCCCTAGACTAAGACAAGAGTCAATTCCAGGCTAGGAGAGGCAAAGCGAGAAGTGGAGCGAAGGAGCGCCATGCAAGACTGATAGACATAGGTGCAGAGGGTCTCAAGTAGTGCTTGTTTCCAGGTTTTCACCACTTGATAGATTTTTTCAGGACTTTTTATAATTTTTTTTGTATTTCTGCTACCAAGGCACCTGTTTCCAAGTTTTCACCAAGGCACTTTTTCAATTTTTTTATGAATTTTTAAATTTTTTGATTTTTTTGGTGAGACATCAAAGTGCCTATTACTAGGTTTTCACTAGGATGCTCATTTTTTCAGTACTTTTTATGCTTTTTAGGATTTTTTCAGCATCATATATAAATTTTTTTGGTATTTTTTTCAAGATCATAAAGTATATACAAGGAATGCCCCAGACAGGAACGGGCATTAAAGATCTGCTTCCTTTGATGTAGAGAACTGATAGGCCCCAGGCCCAAATGCTACAGTTGTGATGATAGGAGGTCTCAACCAGTTTGACCAATAATAACCAGCCCTAAGCAATGTTTGAGTTAGTGGAGGATCATTAGAATGTGATCCACATATGCCATCGTGGATTTCAGCTAGTACTTTTTCTGACTCCTCTATTTCTAGACACCTAAGGAGAGTTCCATCTAGACCCTTCCTATACAAGTCACCAGAGACAAAGGCAAAGTGTAGGGGATGGTGGAAGGAATGGCATGGTGGATTTGCAAGAGGAATATGAGGTGGAAGATATGAAAAGATGGTAGGATTGTAAGATTTGTAAGCATGATAGCGTAATTCATCCACCAGGAACTTGAAGTGAAATTTATGCTTTTTCATTTGTAAGATGGATGTTGAAGTAACCAAGGCATTACCAACTTTGTTCTTAGCTCTAGGAATGGGCTGAAGTGTAACAGATATGAGATCATGCTTGAAGTAGTGCACCATTTTTTTGTAGAGAATCAACTTGTCATCTTTTATTTGAGAATCATTATTTTTGAGCAGATTTTTATTTTTACTTTTCTTAGATGCAGATACCACCACAATGTGGTTTTCGCCATCCAACCATTGCTCTTTTCTTTTGATGTGATGACTGTGATACTTGATTGCTGATTCAATCATTTTTGTTGCTAGTGCGCTGGTGGAAGAAGTAACAGGTGTTGATGCGAGAGGAAATGAAGTGACCGGTTCAATAGCATTTATGCGAGGGGTGTCATCTTTGGTAACAAGAGAGATTGAGCCTATAGGGTAAGCACCAAAAGTAGCTAGATCTAGACTTGTCATAGAAGAACTAGCATGGTCCACTAAGGCAATACAAGGAACAAACTCATCAGACCCCACACAAGACCCATCAACCATGTCAGGATGGTTACTGCAAGAATGAACCATATCAACATCCATATCATCAGTAGATATACATTTTTCTCCCCAAAGAAGTGAAGTAGAGGGAAGATCATCTCCCATTTGAGCCATAGTGTGTAGTGGTGACTCATCTATATCTGTGTCTGAATTACTGAGCATGGGAGTATTTCAGGCATCTTCTCTATAGATCCACTCGTGAATAGCTTGTTCTTCTTTGTCTGCTTCTAAAGGAATGGATGAAGGAACAAAAGTATCAAAGATCACCATAGCAGAAGTGGAAGGCTTCATGTGATCAGAAGGTCTCCCATATGACCTAGGAGAAACAGGTATAGAAGTAAAGGAACCCAGTTTATATTCACCCATACCAAGGCTCATCATCTTAAATGATTTCTCAGTAGCAACTAGAGACGTACTAGGATCAACAAAAGGTTCATTATGAGGAACAAATTTTTCAGTAGCAGCAAGAGCATTGATAGCAATAGTATGGTCTCCAAGAATCACAACCTCAGTGCCATTGTATGGAAATTTGACGCACTGATGATAAGTGGAAGGAACAGCCTGCATGTCATGGATCCAAGGACGACCCAAAAGAATGTTATATGCGAGTGGGATGTCCAATACTTGGAAGCTAATATCTTTCATGACAGGGCCCACTTGGACAGGTAGTGTGACAAGACCTTTGGAAGATCTTTCCACTTCATCATAAGCTTTTATAGTAATCTTCTTCTTGGAATCCATAGCCAATTCTGACAAACCCAATTGTTGTATGACATTGAAAGAAACAATATTTAACCCTGCACCATTGTCTATCAGGACTCGGCGGACTCGGGTATTGTAGACTAGAACTTCAATGTGTAAAGCTAGATTATGTGGGTGAGTAATAGATATGTCATCTTCTGCAGAAAAGGAGAGAGATAGTGGAGATGAAATGTGGTTGACCATAGCCTGAAATTGATTCGGATCAATGTCATTGGGAACACGTGTTGTACGTAGAGCCTCATCAAGAATCTCTCTATGCGAAGAGGATAACCGAAGCAACTCAAGGATAGATATCTGTGCTGGTGTCTTTTGCAAATGTTGGACAAGATCATAGCTAGGGGTGGCTAAAGGAGCCACTTGTTTGGAAGGCAAAGCTTGCTTGGGATCTTGTGCAGTTTTAAGGACAATCTTGGCTTGCCCCCTAGTAACAGCATTCAGTGTCTCACTTCAGGAAGATGAACTACCACATGTTTGCAGGACTAACTTTGGCTTACCATGATTGGCTTTATTATCATCTTGAGACCTCATCATTAGAATGCTCTCAACGGGCTCTACCATGTTCATCACAGGTGTATTAGAAGGATACGTGTAATTGATCTTAGCATCATGATTCTTCTTATGTGTTTGAGAGGTTTCCCCCTTATCATGCTTAGGTAGAGGATCTTTGAAAGCTGTGTGATCAGAATTTTTAGTTAAGCCATCAGTGGAGATTGTGCCATTCTCAATAAGATCCTGAATATCATCCTTAAGCCTAAAACAATTATCTGTTGGATGTCCCTTGTTTCTGTGATAATGGCAGTAATGAGCCTCCCTCCACCAATCAGGCTTATTTATTGGATCCCAGTTACCAGGTTTATTAGGAAGCATAAGATATCCATTGTCAACCAAAGTCTTAAGGATCACATCGTAAGGTTCTCCCAACTTGGTATAGATTCGCTTTCGAAATGACTTCTTAGGCTTATCTGCATATTGAGGTTTAGGAGCATTGTGAGCATTGGTAGCTTCTTGTTGTTTTGTTGCATAGATAGCATTGGAAAGATTGAAAGCAGGCTCTTTAACTTTAGGAGTGTCAACAACCCCATCATTAACAACATACTTGTTCTTATTCCAAGGTTTGTTCTTATCTTTACCATTGCCTTTAGCATCTTTATTAATAACAATATCCCCTTTTCTTATAGCTACATCCTCAATCCGATATGCACTTTCAACCATGTCATGGAAGGAGGAGAACAGTTGCTTCCTTAGATCATAAAATAGCTCAGGCACAAGTGTGTGGATGAAAATGTCAATCTTTTCTCTTTCAGGTAGCTGATGAGGATATCGAGAATACAATGACCTCCAACGTTGTAAGTAAGTTGCAAATGGCTCACCTTGATGTTGTCTTAGATTACCGAGATCTATCATAGTGATAGGTTGTTGGATGTTGTAAGAATAATGTTATGTGAAGCGCATAGCCAACTCATCAAAAGTCTTCAAAGGAGGTGTCAACTTTGCAAACCATTCTAAAGCTTGTCCTCTTAAGCTTCGAGGGAATAATCATAGCAGAAATGTGTCTTCATGAAGAAAGTCCATGCTAAGAGCATAAAAGTGATGCACATGGTCATGGGGATCACCATTTCCATCATACTTGTCGTATTTGCGAACCTCAGTATCCCTAGGAAATGGGACCATGTATAGACTTTTATCAAAATGAAGAGCACAAATTGATTCTACAAAAGAGACCTTTGGAGGCTCTCTTTCTAATGCCATTTGGGTAAGGCGTTGATTTTTTTGACATAATTCTTCTTGAAGGACTTCCAATTCAGTTGGTACTCTTTGTTGGACAATTTTTCTGACATCATAGCCAGGAGGAAGCTTGTATCCTCTAGAAGTCATATATTGAAAATATTGATCGCCATTACGCTCTAAAAGCTTATGCATCATTCATTGGAAATCCACATCTTGTTCACATCTCATAAGATCCTCACTAGAAAACTCATCATTAGCCTCTGCCTCATGTTGAGAGGGAGGAGGTCTAGGTGGTGAAGAAGGCATAGCAAAAGTTGGCCTTGGAGGAGATCTTGGTGGCGTGTTGTTGCCATTGTTGCCATTGTGAAAAGGAGGTCTATGCTCATGATTACTAGTCTCAGGTTGCTCATGAAATGTCCCTCTATAAGCCATGCACCTAGTAGCATCCATCCTTTGTTGATTGTGTTCTTTGTCTAAGCGCGCTTGATTATCCTTACGCTCAAAGTGTTCTTGCAAGAGTTGAAACTTTTCTTGTTCAGTCAAAGTGAGTGAGACACTGTCTGTGTTTTTGGGAGTCTTGAACGTGGAAAAGAGGAAACCTCCTTTATACCACGGTGTAGCCTTAGAATTCTCAGATTGGTCAGAACTAGAACTGTTGTTGCTAATGGGTGCTTTTGAACGTCTAGTTGGAGAAGGTAACTGTGTATAATTGAACGGAGGATGACTCTCCTGCTCAAATTGAGACCGAGTTGTAACCGGCATGAAAAGAGATGTTGGTTGACTAATAGAATGAGGCAAAGTTTCTCAGATTTGAGATAAGAAAAGCTAATAAAGATCACTTGTCAAAGTAGAACAATAGAGAGATGGCTTGTCAAAAGTGCTCAAGCACTTACAGCAATCAATTGACTAAAGCCGAGCAGCGAGCAAGAAGCTCAATAAGCAAGTAGCTAGAGAGGTAGCCGTGATGTGACAAGTGATCAAGAGTAGCATTCGTTAAAATCAAACCCAATAGTTTTAGCTCATTTGTTTCAGTCTAGAACAAATCTAAACATGTAGGTAACAAACTAGTTTCAGGTAAGAACAGAAAAAGACACTCTACGACAGGTTAAAGTGCAAGTTTAGCCACTCTGAATTGCAGCAATGACAGGACAGTAGAAATGACTCAGGATTCTTGGTTGAGGGTATGCAAGGATACTTCAATATCATATGACTCTTGACCAGTGAACATGAAAAACTCAATTTTGAAGCGCTTGGACCAAATTTGTAGATTGAACAGTGCAATTTCTCAGTTTGACAAGCAGTAGCAATAGATAAAAGATAGGTTTGCAAACAATATGGGATCAAACATGTCATAAGACACTTGAAACAAGGGAAAAATCAACCTTGCCAAGACAAGCACTTGTGATATCAAAATAAAAAACCTTATGAATGCTACCATTTGTTTGAATGTTAAGAATGTTTACACTGGCATAGCACAATCGAAGATAGTTCAAGCAATTACTACCTAGAAGGACAAGGCTCATTACTTAGCAACGTGGCCGACAACTTGATGCTCCCTTGCCTCACACCAAGTGGTTGCCCACAAGAGATATTGGCATTGTCATGGAAGTGTCAAAAACACAACCAAAGGAACACATATGGTGAGTGTCTTGGGGTGATCTGGGTAAGTCCACTTGGATCAATCCTTGCACCAAGAAGCTAAGTGGCTAAAATAGGGTGGCCTCTATCTAATGGTTCATAGTAAGGATTTCCATTCATAGCACCCCTCTTGCTCCTCATAAAGGACTAGGACCTCGCGGCCTCAAGAGTACCTTAAGCATTTTTGCTTAATGCTTTCCTCATGGTCACAATCCCACAAGTTACTCACATCAAGCGAAGATAAGTACTATGTCTACCAAGGTTTTGTGTCCTCGATAGCCTTGAGATTATAGTGAGTTGGAATCACTCACCACCAAGGAAAATGATGACAAGGTTGTCCCCACTTGGGTCGTTCCTCTTGATTGCTCAAGAGCAGGCCCGCTAAAGGATCCTAAGCTAAACAAAGAGTGGATTAATTCTTGAGGTTCAAGGTTTTTGATTCACCACAAGGGTGAAGAGCATACTCCCCTATCTCAAAAACTTCTCCCAAACACACCAAACAAGATCCAATTACCCCTTTGCTTCCAAACCCTCAAGATGGGTCAAGATTTTTTGATTCACCTAAAGGTGAAGAGCATACTTCTCCTACCACCCCAAGATTCCTTTCACAAAGTATTAAGTGCCTAATGAAACAACTAGTATATGTCGCACTTAATAAAGAAAGAAATTAAACAAGCACTTGATTTGGTTTTTATGCTTAGGGCAGCCCTGCAAAAACCATTAGTAGCCCTCTTTGACATGCGATTTTAGCAAATTTCAAGCAAGAAGCACCTACAACCACAACTTGTTAGACCAACAAGAGTTAGGAGAATCAAAATCCAAAATCTAACAATGATTAGTACATGAAAAAAATCAGATAATGTGCAAAAATAACTGATCAAATGATAAAATTTGAAAATGAAACCATCATGGTTGGATTGGGCTTGGAAAGACCTTTCCAACGATATATCACACTTAAAATTTTGATACCATTTGCAAAATTTCAAAAAAAACCTAAGAAAATGGGTGCCCATTTTTAGGGAAAGCGTGATATTGAGAGGGGGGGGGGGTTGTGAGTCATATATCAACCAATTTATACATTTTAACATAAACTAACTTGCATAGCATAAGCATCAAACTTAACACTATCATAGATCTAATATCCTAATCATCATCCATGAAAATAAACATAACACAATGATTCTGGTTACCCAGAAACTCTTGAAAGGTAGAACTAGGGTGGGGATGACACCCACAAATCTTCACTACTGTAGTATTAAATTTTTCCTATTAAGGCTACAAGTTTGATCATAAAAGATGATCTACCCTATTAGGGGTCTGCCCTATTAAGAGCTTTGAGACTTATGCAATCTACCTTGCAAAAGGATTTAAAACTTACAACTAAGTAAGCACTTGGTTAAGAGATTTACTAAGGTCTGTTAAAACCACTATGTTAAGAGATTTACCCTACTTCGCCTATTAGAATGTCTTAGTACTTGATCCTTCATTTTTCACTGTGATGCTAATAATAGATCTTCTCCTTACAATATAGATTTTATCTCCTCTATAAAATATGTCTTTGTTCTATCCTTCACTTATTTTCTCAGTCACTAAACTCTGTTTCTGCTAGTCAAAACACTTTTATGTTCTGTAAGTATGAGATCTCCTTCATACTCATGCTCCTCTCATAATATGTTTTAGGGTTCAGATCTTATCTTATATAAAAAATTAATTATCTCCAAGATTTAAGATCTACGATTTGGATTGTCTACTTTTGCCGCTTAACCATTCTCTAGTTCTGATTGGTTTCATGGATTACATAAGGATTAATGATTACAATCCTAAAGAATAATCACCTCTGTGATTTCCTCAAAAAATAATAAATGTAATATAGATGTCAACCAAAATGATTTACCTAAGTGTTTGTGCCATAACAAACACACCATGGTCAAATCTGGCTTGCTCGGCAATTGATATCTCTAGCACTCGACACTTATTTTTCTTCATACCTGTTACTTAGCACTGACATCTCTACATAACTTAGCATAAACTGACTCAGTTGATATTGAAGTACTCAGCGACCACTGTCTTCCTCGATAGTAACTACTGCTCGGTAAATGTACAATATACATGACTCAGCCTATACATGATGACTCGGTCACAATGATGACCGACCAACAATACCTAAAAAATGACTAAGTGCAAGACACTAATAGACAAAAAAACTTAGGGATCAACAATCTCCCCCTTTGACATTAGTGGAAAAAACACTTTGCCATGACATTTTCATTACATTTACAAGAGTACTTAGTACTAACAAAAACTTCTATAGAATACTCCCCCTAAGAATTAACTCGGTCTTCAAAAAAATATTTACATATATACATAAGACTTCTTATTTGACATACAATCAAATATATATACATTTGCAAAACTAGTATGTCATGCCATTTGTCCACTGTGTCTGTATTTGCTTTCTTCTTTTTGATATGTAACATATATCCAATATTTCATATTCATATCCATTTCATGTTATTTCCCCTTATGATTTTGTCATGTCATGTTATTTCCCCCTTGTTTTTGTCACTTGAACTTCTTGGGGTGTGGGGATATTTAAATATTTGGCTAGGAATGGTTTGTAAAGATGCATGACCATCCCTAATGTGTTGTCCCAACTAGACCTTAAAAAATTCAAAACCTCAGACTTCACTTCTAGCTTGGTAGCTAGCTCGACTAGGCTCTCGGCAATATATAGATGAGGATCTTTCAAAAATATTTCATTTTGTATGACTAACTCCCTTTGTATAGCCTCAAGATGAGGTGTTAATATTGTTTGAATAGAGATTAGTCTAGCCCTTAATTTACCATCATTATCCACCAACTCGGCTAATCTACCTTGGGCATGTAATAATTTGGTAAAATGCATAGAGATGGAACTTGCATCCATGCTCAATGAGTGAGTTGTAGACTTTAGATCTAGCTTTAGTTTTTCTATCATATCCTGGTTGTCCTTTGTAAATTCTTCTACATTGCATAACTTCTTGTACAAAGAATGTGCATTTTGTAGAACTCCTTCTAAGTCTGTTACTAAGGTAGAGAGTTCTACCTATTTTATTGCAATGTCTGCATAGACCTTATTGAGTACTTTGGTCTCAAAATTCCTTTCTAACCACTGTGAAAACTTTTCATTGGCTTCTCTATTATCATCGATCACTTTCTTGACAATATGAACAGGTTTCTCTAGAATAGGTTCAGATTCATTTACATCAGTCATCTCAAAAGAATCTATGAAAATATCTTTTATCTTATGTAGTACCTTCTTTTGTTGATGTTCCCTTCTCATTTATTCCTATTTACTCATCTTATTCAGTAGATCTTGCAAGATTTGTATTTGTTTGTAGGTTAATTTATGAGTGTCCCACTTAGGAATCACTATAACTTCTTCTAGTGTTACTTGTGTAGCAGGATATTTCTCCTTCTTCTTTTGTGACTTCTTCCTAGGTGTAGTCCCACTTGACATTTGTATAAGAGATTTTATCACCTCTTGTTCCTTAGACTCTTGAGTGTCTTGATATTTCTCTTTCCCCATCTTATCCTTTTCTTTCTCCTCCACATGAGGACTCATTACTACCAATGCAAATTTTTCTTCTTGCTCTTTACTTGTCTCCTCGATAGATATAGGCTTTGGTGCGATTGCTGACTTGTCTTGTTCCTTGGCATTAGAACTTTGGGAGACTATTTGATCAACTATGGGGTATGTGCAGGATCATGGTATGCCAAGCTAGGCCCTTAAGTGGCAATGAAAATTCATAAAATCAGGTTTAGGCAAGTTGACATAAAAAATTGAACAAGTTATAAATATTATATCAAAAATATGTAAGAAGAGAATCTGTAAAAAATTGAATCTAGTTTCTAAGATACTAGGCCTTTTTTGAAAAATAATTATTCTATATGTTGAGAATTCTAAATTTCAATGTAGTAGTATGAAAATTTTAGGAAAAAATAAGAAGTAGGTGTATGTGTGACCACCTTAAACAGAATCAAATGATATATTTTTTTTACAAGATTCTAGATATAAGTAGTAGACTCATGTCTAGATGTGACACATTTTTTTGTAATTTATTTCCAAGTAAATAATTAATTATGATTTTTCTTCTACAAATTTTCTAGAATATAAAAAATCTCATGTCTAACCACATTAACTTAGTCTAAACTTTATCAAATTGAATTTTTTTTTAATTTTTCTTGTAGTAGGAAAATCATAGAATGTGACACATGTTTTGGATTTAAAAAATGTTATACATTTTGAAAGTTATAGCTATTTTTCAATAAGTTTATCACTCGGGACTAGAAAAATAACAAGTAGGTGTATGTTTGACCACATTAAACAAAATCAAATGATAATATTTTTTTATAAGATTCTAGAGAAAAGTAGTAGACTCATGTCGGATGTGATGTATATTTTTTTGTATTTTTTTTCCAAGGAAATAATTAATTATGATTTTTCTCCTATAAATTTTCATGAATGTAAAAACTCTCGTGTCTGACCACCTTAACTTAGTGTAAAATTCATAAAATTAAAATAATTATCTATTATTGTTGTATTAGGTGAAGCATAGAATGTGATGTATATTTTAGATTTCAAAAATGTTATATTGTTTGAAAGTTATAGTTATTTTTCAAAGAGTCTATCAATCAGGACTTCTTTTTCACATCACCACTTTTTGGCATACCATGATCCTGCACATACCCTATGACTATATGAGGGCTTGCTGAGGTAATCTCAACAATTGATGTGCACTCAATCTATGGATAATATTTCACTTGTAATAGTACCAGATTGATGCTCGACAAAGATTTATCCTTGGTTTCCTCAGCTTTAATATGCTGTTGAATTTATTCCTCGGTCAATATGTGAGTTGTCACTACTGTGTCCTCAGTGATATCTACAATATTTATCTCATCCTATTTCTTCCTCTCTTCATCCATATTATCTTCTTCATTTTAAACTTGTTGTTCACTGACATCCTCTTTATTGTCCAATTCTACTTCCTTGGATGTGTCTACACTCTGTTGTGCACTCTTATCAACTAAAAGACCAAAAATTATTTTCCATAACCTTATACTTTGTTGTACAATATTTTCAACCTTTTTTTGAAGGATAGAGTATGCTCAGAGTTTGGGTATAAATCTATTCCTATACTGTTCCATATACTATTACATGTATGCAGGGGATAAGTCAGGGATGACTTGAGAAAGAGTGTCCCCCCTAATTTTCTTCTCGATTATTAAGGCATATTGCCATTTATGAGCTAACCTTTGGTAAAATTCATCAAGAATCAAGTTTCCCAATTGAAGTGGTGTCATCTTGAATGTACAGAACATCTCAAGCATAGCTTGTTCTACTCTCTCCTTGTCCTCAATGCTTAGTTTCTCAGATCTTATTTTCTTAAAGCCTGTTGGGATAGTAGTGCTCTTTATGTTGTGGCATATTTCATCCACAATCAGTGTTATGTGATGGAGCCTTCTTCTTTACTTCCTGATTACTATCAGTTTCCTCATCATCCTTTTCCAAGATAAGATTTCTTTTTTGTTTCTTCCTTATCTGGCTTGACACTACCTTAGCCTGAACTAGTTTTCTTTTCCCTGATGCAGGGGTCTTCTTTTGTGGCTCAACAACTATAACAATGGAAGTTTCTCTAGTTCTTAATCTAAGTAATAGTGAGGAAATGGGCTTAGGTTTCTGTACTTGTTTCTTGGTAGGCTGGGCAACTAATGCCTTCTTGCCTTTCTTAACTACCACACTCTCCTCTTCTTCATTTTCCTCTCACCCACTAGACTTGTCCTCTCCTAATCCCTGAGTTATCACAAGAGGTGCATCTACCTCTTCTTCTCCTAATATTTTATCTATGTTTTTCACTATATTCTTTCTTTTCCTCTCCATGGTAGCAAATTTTAATCTTATGGTTATCTTAGCCTTAGCTTCCTCATATGTTCCAAAATGTGTGGGCTTTTTGTAAACTTCCTCAACTAATAAGGTTGTGATTTCCACTGTTGTCTCATCTATATTTACCTCATAAGGTAATGGAATTAGCCATGATACCCTTGGTATGCCTCCTTGTGCATATGTAAAATCTATATCAACTAGAAAGCATATATCTTTGTAGTACTTATCCACTAGAGATACATGAATTTTGCTTCTTTTCCTCATTTTCTTCTTGAACTCAGCAGAATAATTATCAATTATACTCTCAAAATTTTCACCCATCTCATCAATAAAATCACTAATTTGTACTGTGATAGGCCAATTCTTGTTCCATTCTACACCTCCAACAATAGGAAAACTTTTATGTATGTAGAAAAATAGACAGACAAGTAAAGAACTGAGCTTACACATAGAATTATTTGTTTTTCAAATGGATGTAAGGTTCTCAAAAAGCTATGTCAGTTGGAGCTCAACAATGTCATATGTATGATCCTTCTTTACTATCTTCCAAGGTTGGTCCACTACCATGCATGGGACACTATCCAACCGACTAGTCTGATAAAACATATGAGCTATCACCCTCACTACAAAATAAATTTCTGGGTCCATGATAGTTGAAATAGTCATTCCTCATTTGTTCCACATAGCCTGGGTGTTTTCTTGAATTTAATATTTACTCTGACATCTCATTGTCTTCTTTCTAGTGAGTCTAGGGTATCTAGTTACCCAGTGAATCATTTCTTTGGTAATTTGGACTACTCCATCCTCCAACCAAAATTTCATGTCATGTACTCATCTCAGTACAATCTTAATGCATTGAAATTTGAAATTTTGTAGGAAATTGAGAGCATGCACTAACCCTCCCTCAGAAACCTTATGGTTTTCAGGATTCAACATCCCGTTACTACAAATTTTATCATATGCCTCGCTGAGCTCATAATCTCCAATTTGCCCGATCTTACACATGTAGGATGATTGAATGTCTTTGATCATCAAAACCTTCTCAGGGAAAAATGATAGGGATCTAGTTAAATCTCCCATAATCGCACTCTTTGGAATAACCTGGAACTTTTGAGACTTTCATTCATCATTTCTTACCATTCAAACATTAAAAACTTCCTTCCCTTTCTTCTTAACTATAGCTGATGTCGAAGATGCCATTTCTTCAAACTTAAGGGTTTAATTTATGAAATGAACAATTCGGTAAAATACCTCGTACAAGTGGTTCTTAGATTTTTTTGATGGCATGCTGTGAAGATTTCTACAAATCATGCTTAGCACAAATTGCTTTGGTTAATCTCTCTTGAATCACTCTAAAAGTTCTCAAATCACTGGTGAAATGAAAATAAATGGTAACTTTCAGCTTTCTAGAAGTTTCAAATGGTCAGATTAGGGCTTCATTAATGATCCGTACACTTTCTAGGTGAGATAAAGTTGTCTCAACAATCTCATGTCAACTCCATTAACATAAGATCAGTTGATAAAACCATTTGGTTACATCTTAGTGTACATAATATCTTGGCTATCATAGGAGCTCGACAAACACAAGTGACTCGGGCACTATAGGCTAAAATACTACATTGCTTAACGTCAAATATACAATATAGCTCTTCACTCAAATCTATCCTAATGCATCTTAATCTATGCAGATATGGACCTTATCTTATCAAATGTTACAAACTGATGCAAAATAAAATATTATAAAATTTAGTTCCACACATACCTTCTTTACTTAGTTTGAAATAGTGTGATCACCCAATCCATCTAATTGGGTGACCTTGGGTTCACTGACTCCACTACTACTTGCTTCCTCTTTCTTCTTCCATGTCCTATTCATCTGATCACTCATCTACTCAATAGTTTCTTCATTTTTGTTTTGTTCATTTCTTGGTATATGTGTTTTGCAGTCTTTCTTTAACTGACCAATCTTATTGCATTTATAGCATACCATACTTCCATTCATCCAACTCTTGGATTTACCTCTAAAATGTTTCTTCAAATAGTTTTCTCCAATGTGACCATATTTTCCATAGTAACGATAACTATACCATGTATTGTAGTCCCAATTTTATGCATTACCCTTCTTAGCTGCCTTAGTCTATTGATTGGATGTCCACTTAGCTTTGGATCTACACTCATGTGCTCTATGTCTGTATTTCTGATAGTTGAAACAATGTCCTTGAAATCTAGGTGAGGTGGGTGGATTACTGATCTTTGTCCTACATTCATGTGCATGATGTCCATGCTTTTTGTAGTTAAAATAATATCCATTGAATTTTGGTTTGGGATTAGACTTACCATGTTTGCTTCTATATATTTTGGTTGTATGTCCTATCTTTCCACTATGATGGCATGTAGGCTTGTTGTTCTTTGGCTTTGCATTCCTCTATTCTCCACTCTTTGATGATTCTCCTCCTTAATGGATGATAAATGCTCATCATGTCCAAGTCCAGATGTATCACTAGATCTTCTAGGTGACCTTAACAGTTATTCAAAGTATCTTATAGATTCATTGAGATTGTTCATCTTTTCATTGATCTCCTTTTTAGATCTTAGTTCATTCCTTAGTTGACTATTTCGTGATCTCAAATTTGTGATTTCCACATCTTTCCCACCCAATTCTTGATTAACAAGTAGCAGTTGATTTACCATGTACAATTGATTGTTTGTCAATCATTGCATGTCGCATGTCCTTTCATTAAGTCTCATTGATATTTGTCTTTTATCTTCTTCAACCATTGTCTTATCTTCTTCAACTTTATTTTTCTGTTCAACAACTTCATAAAGTCTTACTGATTGTATTTCTTATTCTCTCTTCATATTTCTGATGTCCTCATTCAGTATGTTGTTTTCTCCAACAATTATTTTATGGCTTTGTCACTTTCTGTAGAGTTGCCACTATCAAATAGTCATGTAGTATCTTCTTCTTGATATTGAGTTTCATTCTATTGTATTGCTATTTCTCTTCTTCTTCCTAAAGATTTCTTGAGTTCACCTCTAGCTGCTTCAAGTTTTTGTAATGCAAGCTAAATGTTAATCTTCTGATTCTCTACGATCTTTCCCAACTTATAAACCTCCATCTCAAGATCTTTGACTCACAAGTGGTTAGACTTCTTTAAGAGACTTATCTCTGATACCAATTGTTGGAAATCTATTAGGGAAAGTGTGATATTGAGAGAGGGGTGAATCAGATATCAACCAATTTATACATTTTGATATAAACTAACTTGCATAGCATAAGCATCAAACTTAATACTGTAACATATCTAATATCCTAATCATCATCCATGAAAATAAATATAACACAATGATTTCGATTACCTAGAAACCCTTGAAAGGTAAAACTAGAGTGAGGATGACACCCACAAATCTTCACTACTACAGTATTAAAGTTTGCCTATTAAGGCTACAATTTTTTATCATAAAAGATGATCTACCCTATGAGGGGTCTACCCTGTTAAGAGCTTTGAGACTTATACAATCTACCTTGCAAAAGGATTTAAAACTTACAACTAAGTAAGCACTCGTCTAAGATGTTTACTAAGGTCTATTAAAACCACTCTATTAAGAGATTTACTCTAATTCACCTATTAAAATGTCTCATTAGTTGATCCTTCAGTTTGCAATCTAATGCTTATAACAGATCTTCTCCTTGTGATATTGCTATCAAGATTCAACTGTGTAGTTTTTGAGTCAAACTCATTGAGGTAATTATACTGTAGGATTGTAATCATTAATCCCTATGTAAATCATGGAACCAATCCGAATTAGAAAATGGTTAAGAGGGAAAATTAGACAATCTAGATCGTAGATCTTAAATCTTGGAGACAATTAATTGTTTATATAATATGATATCTGAACCCTAAAACATATTATGAGAGGAGCTTGAGTATGAAGGAGATCTCATACTTATAGAGCTAAAAATTATTTTGACTAGAAAAAAAAGAGTTCAGTGACCCAACAGAGAAGTAAATGAAAAAACATAGACATATTTGATAGAGGAGATCAAATCTATATTGTAAGGAGAAGATCTGATAAGTAGGAGATATTTTCCATAGCAAGTCAAATTCTGATATTGCTATCAGGATTCAATTGTGTAGTTTTTCACTCAAAAACTACATAGTGGAATCCTGATAGCAATATCACAATTTGACTTGTGGAAAATATCTCCTACTTATCAGATCTTCTCCTTACAATATAGACTTGATTTCCTCTATCAAATATGTCTCTATTATGTCCTTCACTGCTTTGATTGGTCACTGAACTCTATTTTTACTAGTCAAAATACTTTTCTAACATGTAAGTATGAGATCTCCTTCATACTTATGCTCCTCTCATAATATATTTTAGGGTTTGGATCTCATCTTATATAGACAATTAATTATCTCCAAGATTTAAGATCTACGATCTGGATTGTCTAATTTTCCCACTTAACCATTCTCTAATTTTGATTGGTTCCATGATTTACATAGGGATTAATGATTACAATCCTAAAGTGTAATCACCTCCATGATTTCTTTAACAAACAATAAATTTAATATAGATGTTGGCCAAAATAGTTTACCTAAGTGTTTGTGCCATAACAAACACACATGTCAAATATGGCTTTCTCAACACTTGATATCTCTAGCACTAGGCACTTATTGTTCTTCATACCCTATTACTCGACACTAACATCTCTACATAACTCAGTTGATACTGAAGTACTCAGTGACCACTATCTTGCTCGATAGTAACTACTACTCAGTAAATGTACAATATACATGACTCAGCCTATACATGATGACTCGGTTGCAGTGATGACTGACCAACATTGCCTTGAAAATGACTAAGTGTAAGACAATAATAGACAACAAAACTTAGGGATCAACACTTATGTATGCTTTTATGTATGTCCCCTTAAGACATCACCTTAAGACATTAGTGAGAATAAAATTATTTTATGTTTTCTTTTAGCTTATGATATTTAAATAAAGTAATTGATTTTAAAGTTACATGTATGAAATGTGAATCAATTACATTAATTTCATTTTAACTGACATGCATGTGAAATATACATATGACATGAACATACATAAAATATGTCTACCTAATAAACATATGAGAATTCATAACATGAACATGTTATAACATGAATATATAGCATGAACATATAACATGAACATATAACATGAACTGTGTAGAATAGAATGTGTTCATGAAATAACATGTGTACATGAAATATATGAAATAACATGTGTATGAAATAACATACATACATATATGTAATGTAAATATAAAATGTATATGCATTTTTTTATGTATGCTTTGATAGTTCAATTTAGTATGTTCTTATGAAATTTGTATATGTTCTTATGTATTATTTTATGTCTTTTTTTTTATGTACATGCTTTTATGTATGTCCCCTTAAGAAACCCCCTTAGGACATTAGTGAAAATAAAATGCTTTTATGTTTTCTTTAGCTTATGACATTTAAATAGAGTAATTGATTTTAACTACATGTATGAGATGTTAAATTAATTAAGCATTAATTGTATTTCAATTGACATGCATGAAAAATATACATATGACATGAAAACACATAAAATAAGTCTACTTAATGAACACATGAGCATTCATAACATGAACATGTATACCATGAATATATAACATGAACTCTGTAGAATAACATGTGTTCATGAAATAACTTGCGTATAAAATAACATGTGTATAAAATAACATAGATACATGTATGTAATGTACATATGAAATGTCAAGAATATAACATGTCTATCAAAAGTGTAAAATGACATGTAATGTCAACTAGGGCTATGTCCAGATCCATGACCTGATGGTGGTCCACGTCCTCCAAATCTCTATGTGAAATAAAATAAATATATATGTTTCATGCATACATGTCGAATAAATTAAATACTTATTTAA